>JAWNPL010000005.1:552500-567500 GCA_035047545.1 Drosophila paranaensis
ATTATTCATTTGTCATTAGCTATCAGTCATTAGCCATTAGCTTATAGATATTAGTCATGAGTCATTAGCCATTAGTCATTCGCTATTAGTCATTAGTCATTAGTAAATTTTCATTAGTTATTAGTTATTAGCCAATAGCTACCAGTTGGACAATAGTTATTAGCTATTACCGAATAGTTATTAGTTATTAGTTGTTATTCATTAGTCATCACTCACTTTGGTAGTGGAGGCTTGTACTTCATGCGCGCCTGCATACGCTTCTTGGCCAGTTGTATTTCGCCGTTGTCGTAGCCAATAGTGAAGGAGGCCTCAACGGTCTTCTCCCGGCAGAACTTCGTATGGTTTTCTATTGCCTTGAGGCTGAAACTGCGATCGCAATGCGGGCAATGCTCCAGTGTAGGGTTGCCATGGCGGTTGCGCTGTGCGGGCTCACGGTTGGGGGTTGAAGATGACTTTGGTGGCACTGATTTGCGTTTGGCCCCTTTGGACGTTTCCGGCTTAGCTGGGCCAGCTGTGGCTGCACCATGCTGCAGTGCGGCGTCAATAGCGTGCATTTGGGCATTCTTGTTGCCCACTTTGCTCTGGCAATGAGACGATGAGGATGCGCGTTCGGCGCCTTGCGAGCGACTGATGCCCATGTTGAAATATTTGAAGCCCTCGCGGCGCTGCAGAGAGGAATCGAATACCTGTCGCTTCTTGAGGCCCCTGGCGCAGATGTCCACGTGCTTGCTCAAGACGGTTGAACTGAAGGTGCGATGGCAGTGGGGGCATGCCTTCAATGGCTCATCACAGCAATCACAGAGAGCGCTCGTGGTTGCCATTTCGCGTGCGGATCGAGAGACGATAATTTGGAGAGACGCCAACAAAATTTGGAAAAATTGCTAATTTCCTGTATAACGTTGCTTGTTGCAATGTAAAATTTGTTATATACTTAATCACGAGCCGGTACGTAGGTTAGTTCGTGCGACTTGCTTGTCGGAGAAGACTTTGATTTTGGATGGCGAAGGCCTTTTATAGGCTTTAATGCTGTTCCCGCAGTGCTGAATTGGGAATTGAGAAACGAGAATGTGTTGTGTGTCGAATCGATTTTGTGAGAAGACTGAGCTCAGTAGAGCTAGACGAGTCGGTAGGAAACCTAGATGTAAGTAGAAAAGGCTACTTGTGATGACAAATTCCCTGCTCTCGCTCTCTCTCTCTCTCTCTCTCTCTCTCTCTCTCTCTCTCTCTCAGGGTAGTAATAGAGCTGTTATACAGTATGTTAACGCTAGTATAAGTTGACAGCACTGAAAATCAACGCCAAGTTGATTTTGCTGCATTAGACAACACTGTTATTTGCTAGAGTTGGCCATCACTGTTAACCGAGTATGTTAACTAACATTTTTGGGCTCTGCTCTGTTAACCCAACTGAAATTTGTCAGCAGCGGCAGCAGCAGAAGACAATCTATAGATATCTCTAAATTAGTCTACTGTTAATAGTATTAAAGCTGCTTCATTGGCATACGAACTGGCTTCACGCTGTTAACTTACATTGGCTTAACATTGCACAAGCGTGAGAGCTGTTATCGTTCGATTTCGCTCAGTGTATGCTGCACGCAGCTGCGAGCCATTGCGTTCGACTGGACTGACTGGGAACTGCTTCAAGTCGCTCATTGAATTGAATGTTGAAATGGAATTATAAGACAGACAGCGCTCTATACAAATTATGGCCTGTGCCGGCCTGGCCTGTGCTGGCCTGGCCTGGGCTTTTGCTTTGCTTCGCACGCTGCCTGCTCGCTCTCGAGCACTTGACAGGCGCTGGCTGGCCTGGGCCGCATTATGGCTGCCACCATGACGTCCCCTCTTGCTGTTGGGGCACTACTCATGTTGCCCCATTCCGTTCCGGGTGCATTTAACGAACGCATTTTTCATATCTCTCTGCCCGTACTCTGCTCTCCTCTCCTCCCTCTCTCTCTCTCTCTCTCTCTCTCTCTCTCTCTCTCTCTCTCTCTCTCTCTCTGTGCTGTGAAGTGATTTCCAAAATGATTATTTTTTGACACATGGGCCAACACCTGCATAGCATTTGACGTCGGCGGCCGCAGCGTTGCAGCTGCCAAAGAGCCAGCCGCCTTCAATATGCATCAAATGCCAGAGCCATGTCGATGCGACGGCCCCCTCCTCCAATATCCCTCCTATCCCCCACTCCCTCCTCAGCTCGTTATATTTAAACGCATGCGTGTGTGTGCTGTTTGTGTATAATTATATAATTTGACTGCTGCAATTATGTTGTTCTTCGTTAATTGAAATGTAAACGTCATCATTATGATAAGACGATGTCGAGGCCCGCTCCAGCGCAGCTTGTTGTTATTATTATTGTTGTTGTTGTTGTTGTTGTTAGCGACGCTGGCGTTGGCATGCAACGGCAACGTCGACTGCAGCAGCGACTGCGACCCTGTCAATTCTATTTGTGGCGCTGCTGCAGCGAGGCGCAAGGGCCAAGGCCCGATCGACGACGGCCCATTAGCGAGGCATATTTTATACGAATCGAATTGGTTGGGAGCTCAAGTGTTGGATAATGGATACTAAAAGAGTATTGTAAGAGCTTAGCGATAGTATACGCCATATCGATAACAGGCTTTAATGCCAGAGAGCAAAGCGAATGGCAAAGTGTGCAGCTATCGATTGTCGCAGCTAGCCTATCGATAGCAAGTTGAATAACTATCGATTGTTAATGCAGAGAATGCCACAGAGCTCTAGCAGTTGTTGTGGCAGAGACCGTCGCTGAGTTCATCGGAAATTCATTTTCCACACAGCTGGCCTATCGATATCAAATTGAATAACTATCGATTGTTACTGCAGAGAATGCCACAGAGCTCTAGAAGTTGTTGGGCCAGAGATCTGTAAATTCATTTTCCACACAGCTGGCCTATCGATAGCAAACAACTATCGATTGTTATAGCAAGGCATATCAGAGAGCTCTGGAAATTTCTTTACTGTAGCTATCGATAGGCTGCAATGCTTTGATGCCTGCTACAGAGAGCTAACGTCAATTGTTTGAGAGACGGCGTCGCATCAAAATTTGATTTCGTGCAACTTCAAGATAAGAGTTTTGGTTAACTTCAAATCATTGCGATTCACAACTGCTGCAGGCTGACAATGAAAATGCTGGGGCAACGTTTGGTCCAGCTTCGGGCTGTGGTAGCGGCCAAGAACTTGACTTCGTGGCGCCCGCTGGCAGCGCAGCATCTGGTGCGCGTTTACAGCACACAGAAAATGAAAGAAGAGGAGCCGCAGCAGCCAATGCAGAAGCAGGAGCAGCAATCGCCGAAGAAGGAGCAGCAGCAGCAGCAGCAGCAGCTGCAAGAATCATCGGAGCAGCAAGAACTATCTGAGCAGGCGCCGAAGCTTGCAGCTGCTGGGCCGGAGATTGATGCCCTGAAGAAGGAGCTGGCCAAGGCCAAGGCGGAGCACGGCACGCTGCTCGACAAGTACAAGCGAGCGCTGGTCGAGGGCGAGAACATGCGCCGGCGACTGTACAAGCAGATCGACGAGGCCAGGATCTTTGGCATACAGGGCTTCTGCAGGGATCTGGTCGAGGTGGCCGACGTCCTGGGCCATGCCACACAGGCGGTGCCCAAGGACAAGCTGAAGGCGAACGAGCACCTCAAGAATCTGTACGATGGACTCAACTTGACGAGCGCCTCGCTGCGGCAGGTGTTCAAGCGGCATGGCATCGAGATCGTGGATCCGATCAACCAGAAGTTTGATCCCAATCTGCACGAGGCGCTCTTCCAGATGCTGGACACGACGGTGGATCCCAACACAGTGGTGCAGGTCAGCAAGTTGGGCTACAAATTGCACGAGCGTTGCATACGCCCAGCTCTGGTCGGCGTCTCGAAGCACTAAACAGCAAAGTCATCCACTTAACTCAGATATATATATATATATATATATATATAGATTTATATGAATATGTGTATATGAATATGCATTCCATTTCCATAATACCCGTCCACACGATTGCCAAGCACGCATTGTTCGCGAAATAGCCTTTGTCATGCCACAAAAATTCACATCAAATTCACGCGGACAGCTCGAACGTTCTCTTAATAATAAATAAATATATTCAGCTTGTACCGAAAGCAATTTCAGCAGCTTGTTGTGCTATGAGAAGCGCAAAGAAAGGCGCAAAAGGAAAAGGGCAGAAAAGGCCAGCGAGTTGTAGCCATTAGTTAGTATAGCTAACTAAATTATAATGTAATGAGCAGAGCTGTGATATATATGTATATATACACATATATCTGGAGTATATATATATATATATATATATATATATATATATATATATATAATTTCTCTTGCTGGCAAATAATTGCTATTGAAATTGGCGTACTTCTGGCCGGCCTGGCTTGGCATGTCAATCAAGCAGCTTATTTGTGAGAATCACATAGAGCGGCGCAATGGCAATTAAACAAAGGCGACGGAAACCCATTAAAATGCAGGCTGCGGCCAAGAACTAAAGGCAAAAGTAGCAAAAACGCCGAAAATCAAGAAAAACTTAGCAGACACACGGCTAGTGTGTGTGTGTGTGTGTGTGAGAGAGAGAGAGAGAGAGAGAGAGAGAGAGAGAGAATTGTGTGTGTGTGCGAAAGTGCGCACAAATATTTTCAATTACAAATTGTATTTTTCCGTTTAGATAAGCAAAATTTATGGCAGTTCCAGCAGCTCAGGGCAGGCGCCCTCTCCTCTCCTCTCTCTCTCTCTCTCTCTCTCTCTCTCTCTCTCTCTCTCTCTCTCTCTCTCTCTCTCTCTCTCTCAACTGTAAGCAGCTCCAGTTGGCGTTCAATGGCTTCGCCTTCGATCGTCCTGCGGCAACAAACACTTTTGCGCTTCGCCGGCGACGCAGTTGTAAACAAGGCTGCAACACGGCAAGAAAGGAGAAAAAGAAACAAGAAAATAGAAAATGGAAAAGTGGGAGAAAATGAAAAAGGAGCAGCAGCGGAGCCGGCAGCAGACGACGAGGACCAAAGACGCCAAGCGGCAAAAGGCGAGCCGCCAGAACGTAGAAAAACTACGGCAAAGATGAAATGGCGTACAGATTTACGGAGTATTTTCCTTTACGTGCTTTTGTGGCGCCGCCAAATGTCACGTACGCCAGACACCACCGAGGCGCAGGTGGGGCAAACTGTGCAAATATGTGTTGGGGGCGTGGCTGCTCGGCTCTCATGCTAGCCCCAGACATGAAATGCAATGCGAGCGAAATGCCTCGCAACTTATTACAAATGAAGACACGACAAGGCCACGTTTAGCCTGCCATGCATGGCACGCCCACTGGCCAGCGGTCAAAACCACCCACCGCCCATCGAGCGGCGCAACGCTCGCCACGATTTGTAAGAAAAGTTTTCACTTGGCGTTCGCTCGGCCACAGTACGCAAGATGCCTGCACTTCAAATTGAATTAGAGTGAATATTTTGGGGGGGCGAGTGGTGGGTGGTGGGTGGGGGTGGTACTCTGACAACGTGCTGTTGGTTGACAAAAGGTGCGGGCGCAGAAGGAAAGAATGAAGACAAGTTTGCCATCAACGTCCGCGGCATATTAAAAACGAAATGCAGCTAAAGTTGAAGGTGTTGCGGCAACGACTGGGCGGGGCATCCGCAGTGCTTGGACACGGCACGTTTGTCGCTGTCATTTGCTTATTTTAATGCTTTATTGATATATCGTTTATACACACACACACACATACATATATATCGTATTCAAATTTCCAATCACGTGCGACGGAAGAGAGACAGACAGGGAGAGTGCGTGTGAGAGCGAGCGTCAAACAGTTACATTAAAAGACTCTTAACACGATCGTCGCTTAAATGTTATTAGCCAATTATCGATCAGCCAAATATATATATATATATAAATATATATATATATATATATATATATATATATATATATATATATATATATATAATATATATATATATATATATATATATATATATATATATATATATATATATATATATATATATATATATATTTGGTTATATGTACATGTAGCATATGCGTATTTATGGCCATGCAAAGCCCCATAAAACCCACTTCAAAGACCCGAGTCAGTATTAGATATCGTCGTTCTATCTGCATCGACGCATCGGCGTCGCTGTTTTGTTTTATAAATAAATTATTCGAAATTCGATACGTTGAGCTGGCGATGTGCAGCGAGAGTGAGAGTATGCAGATAGAGATAGAGGATGTGTGGTGTTACGGTATACCTCATATACTATATACGATAGTTGATGGAGTGTTTCTGCTGTGACTTAGAAGATATTTGTGGGAGTCTTGCTGTTACGATATGGACTTCATATGGGGTCTTTCTGTTACGATATAGACAGAGTGTATGGTTGATACGATAATGGCAATATATATATATATATATATATATATATATATATATGATATTAATGGATAATAATAATAATCGAGAGCTCTCTGTTGCCATATCTACGATATAGGTGGGCGTATACATCGTACGATATTGAAAATATACGCGATATACAAGGGCATCTCTCTGTTACGATATTCACACTATATACAAGATATAAGAGTCTTTCTCTTACGATATTGACAGTATATACGATATAAGTGAGAGTATTTCTGCTACGATATTAACGGCATATGGCATATTACAGTCAATAACGTATGCGATATAAGTGAGAGTCTTACTCTTACGATATTCACATTATATACGATATAAGTGAGAGTCTTTGTCTTACGATATTCATAATATATATAAACGATATTGCTGTTGTTGTCTCTACGGTGTATGTGAAAGTATATCTAATACGATATTGGCCGTATATACGATATATAAGAGAGTCTCTCTGTTACCATATTGCCAGTATTTACGATATTTGTTAGACTTTCTTTTACGATATTGACCATAAACACGATGTATATGGCTATTGTGCTGTTACGATATTGACAATATAAATATATATATATATATATATATATATATATATATATATATATATATATATATATATATATATATACGATATATGTGGGGAGTCTCTCTTATACGATATTGACAGTATTATTTTTCTGTTGATACGATATATACATATGTATGTATGTGAGTCTCCTCTTCATGCATGCGATATTTGTCAGAGTCTTGCTTATATGCACAATATATATACGACATACGAGATACTCTCTCTGTTACGATATTAGTGATAGCTATATGTTAATCAGCCTGTTACGATGTTGAGACTATACGTATTATCATCAAGAACCTATTTCTATGCACACTCACACACCGCAGCAATATATACCCATTTACAGGGTATTCGTGTGTGTGTGTGTGTGGCTAAAGTATTTCAAAGTTTTCTAAAGATACATTTCAACTTCTAGTTGGCATCAGCCATCGCATTGGCAAGCAGCGAGCAGCGAGCAGCTTGCAGTAAATGCTAAGTTAATTTTCATTCGCCGCAAGTGTGTTGTTGCGTACAGTGAAGCTTCGAGTTCGAGTTCGAGTTCGAGTTGAGCACACACACATTATTTGCTTTCGGGGCACTTTCGCGCAACCTGATGCGCGACTCAACAAATTGCTCACACTTTCAGTCTCAAACTGCGAATCGTTTTTAATGCGTTCTTAATTAGTCTCGATGCAATTATATATATATATATATACGTGAGTGGGTGGTGCGGGTGGGGCTGGCTGACGACTGTGGGTGCGCTGCCAATTTTGTGGCACATTCGATATTTACAATTGGCCGCATTACTTGAGTTGCAGTTGACTGGCGGATAAGGGACCCTTAGCCACAAGTGCGGCGCCACTTGGCAGCAGCAGCAGCAGCAGTTGCTGTTGCAATTAGTTGCTTGTACTTCGTGCATGTGTGTGTGTGTGTGTGTGTGTGTGTGTGTGTGTCGATAAATCCGCAGCTTGCTCAATGTTGAGCGTTTTAATTGTTTGCCATTTGTGTGCGGGCTGCCAAGTGGCAAGTCAAAGGAGCAGCTTATGCCACCTTGCAGCAAGTTGATGTGGCTCCTCCTCTCTCCCAGCCGCCCTCTCTTCTGTCCTTTTTTTAGCTTGCCAAAAGCTTAAACTTGCCACACACACACACGCACGCAGCTGCATGTGGCATGTGTACTTATATTCATATCCATATCCATATCCATATCCTTGTGCTGCAGCTGCAGCTGCCGCAAATTGCGGCACGACTTGTGGCATGCTCCACTTTTATTAACTTTTTAATGCAGCGTTGCCAGAGAAGTCATAGCTAACCCCCGGCCCCCATTCCCCACTCCGCTGCATCCGTCTCTGTTGAGTTCGGTTCAAGAGTTTTGCTAGCTTTTATAAGTTGATGTCTAGCAGCTGCTGGCTGGCTCAGCTCCGGTTCCTGTTTTGCCTGACCCCCCGCCAGCTGCTAACTGCTAACTCTCTCTCTCTCTCTCTCTCTGTCGCTGGCAACTCCTGTTTAAGCTCGTGAAGTAGTTTCTGTGGCATTTTTGGTGGCTTTCGGCTCATCCTTGACATGCAAATGCCGCAGCTACTGCTTTTTCAGCTGCTGCTGCTGCTGCTGCTGCTGCTGGCTCTTCACGGTGCTTGCTTTATTGGTTGGTAAAAAGTTTTTGGCCGAATTAATTACATTTTATTGGGCTGCAGCCCTTTTGGCCTCTCCTTTCTTGGCCAGCGAAATTCCAGTGTTGTGCAGTCAAGGGTTAAGGTTCATCTAATCATAATAATAACTGGATGCGCCCAAACGAAATGTATAAAACGACAACGACAGCAACACAGCAACACAACAACAGAACAATAACAATAACAATCCAAGCAACAACAACAACAACAACAACTGGGAAAAACATGCAGCTGGATTCGCCGAGCGCTGTCAGAGGCTGTGCGTTCGCAAGCTGTTAAAATGCATTTTATGACTTTCAAATACGAAAGCTCGTAAAAAATGTGCCACAAAATGTTGCGTGGCAGCAACACAGGCAGAGAGAGACAGCGAGAGAGAGAGAGAGACTGACTCCAGGCAGCTGTGGTATTGACATAAAACGCCAGGCAACCAACAATCAGGAAAACAAGTACTTACTGCGTCGACACCAAATGCGCGTTTTTATGGCTAATCAAACCTTTGCCACAGACAAACAGACAGCGAGAGAGAGAGAGAGAGAGAGAGAGAGAAAGAGAGACTGACAGCAACAGCAGCAACCATGACTGATAAAAATAACACGTTTCCACTGTCATGCAGCAGCAACAGCTAGAAATATATCGAGCTTAGACTTGACCTGACAAATATTTGCTAAAAATTGCCTCAAGCTCAAAAAATAATGAATTCATATTCATATCAATGACCAATGAATGACAAGTAATAGAAATATCTACAAATCTAAAATGCAGCTAAAGTAGAAGAAAAACATAATTACTATGAAAGATATTTACAACTTGCTAAAAAAAATATTTTTAATTGAATTAAGCTGATGCCAAGCAGACAAAAGAAATCTCTTGAGAAGAAAACGTTTTGTAAATAATAATAAATAGTAATAGGAATATTAACTAAAAATGATAATAATAACAATATAGTACAAATATAGTAATAATAACAAATAGTAAAAATAATAATAAATAGCAATATTAATACTAAAATAATAAATAAATAATAAAATAATAATAAATAACTCTATTATTATTATTAATAATAATAAAGAAAACTTTCAAAATATTTAAAAAAAAACAAAACTAATAAAAAATATGTTTCTTAATTTTTAAAAATTGTGATTATAATGAACAAAAATTTAATATTTATATTATTATTAATACGACAGCTACAATTTAAAAAAAAAATTGTTTATGTACCATAAATATTATTAATTTATTATATTTTATATATTTTATTTGTATCAACTTATACTCATTTTTATATTATCATTATCATCAGTATTATTAATATTATTATCTTTATTATAATTATTATTAGAATTATTATATTATCATTATCATTATTATTATTATTTTTATTATTTTTACTATTTTTTTCATTATTATTATTATTATCATTATTATCAATATTATTATTATTATTATTATTATTATTATTATTACTATTATTATCAATATCATTATTAATATTACTTTAATTATTACTTTTAATATTCTAGCTCTAATAGAGCTTAAGTCTCGCTTCCCTCTCCGTCAGCCCATTGCAGTAATAGCAAATAGAAGTCTATTACAAATGTCAGCAAGTAATATCTAGCTGAGAGCACGCGCGCATATAGCGGGCTATTCAAATCGACTTTGATGACACGATGAGAACGTAAAGTCGGCCCGAGAATATGGTCAAAAATACTGCGAATAGCGCGCTGTCAAGTGAAAAATCTGTGTGTTTTCGAGCTCGGCGTGTGTTTGTTTATGTTCGTTGAGTGTCAGCTGTTTATGATGCGTTTACGACACGTAACAGGACACGCACATGCATGGCAGGGCGAAGGAGCGAGCAGCGGCAACGGCGGCAACAACATCGCTGCCAGCAGCATCGTTAAAGGCGTCCCGGAGTGGGGCCCACAAGCTCGTAAAACTAACGCGTTCCGAACTAAAATAATAGTGAGACCGATTGCTGTTGCTGTTGTTGTTGTTGTTGTTGTTGTGATTGCAAAACACGCAAATCGGGGGCGGGCGGGGGCGTTAGGAGAAAGCCATGCTGAGGGCGACCAACAATTCGGCAGCCGGCGCCAAGCGCCTAATAATAATAAAGCAAAGAAAAAATATAAAAAATCAAAAACAGAGAGAGAGGGAGAAGAATTTATTTGATTGCGTTTGATGCTCGTAAAAATCAATGAAAACATTTTCGAACAGCCGCTGAGCCACCTTTGCAAATCTCTGTCTGCTCCACCTAGAGGCGGCGGCGGCGGCGGCGGCGGCGGCCAGCGCCGCCAACTTTTAACTCCTTTAGCTCACCCTAGGAACAGTTGTATTTGTTGCTATTGCCGGAGCTATTCCAGTGAAATGCCGTTGAAAAGTTTGGAGCCAAGTTTCGTATGAAATTTGTAACAGCCTCAAAACAAACTATAAAACTCCAAAGTTTGAGTTTCTTTGAAACAGTTTTTAGTTTTTAGTTGTTGTTGTGCTTTTTTATGTTGTAGGTAGACAGAGAGACAGAGAGAGAGAGAGAGAGGGAGACAGAGAGAGAGAGAGAGAGAGAGAGAGAGAAAGGAATGTGTTTGATGGCAGTTAATTGGATTAACACTGGAAGATGCGTGTGTCTATGTGTCCCCCTCTCCCTCTCCCACTCCCACTCCCTCGCTCTCTCTCTCTCTCTCTGTGTGTGTGAAGTGAAATTCGATTTATGACCAAAATGATTTAATTGCCAAAATGCCAAAGAAACTGCAGCGAACAATGGGCTGCCCGGGCTGCCATGGCTCATGCTTTTGATCTCCCAAACTGAACGCCTCGAAAGCTTTTAGTGCGCCGCAGATTAAGGGGCCAAAAGCAAACCCAAAACTTTGTTGCTTTGACGCCCACTTTGCTGGAAATGTCAAAATAAAAACTATTTCAGCTTTCGTTGCATAATAAATCAAGTGAATGAATCAGGCAAGAATCTTTGGATGCCTTTTAAGGCAGTAAATCATAATGAATATATTTGTATGAGAGTAAATTTAAATTTAAATATAAACAGATTTGATATATTCATAAATGTATATAAATATAAATAAATATATCTATAAATAAATAAATAATATTTTGTATCAATAAAAATAAATATATTTTGCATAAATCTAATTTATATATATTAATAAATGTACATAAATATAAATAAATATGCTTTACATATAAATAAATAATAAATATTACATATAAATATTTTATATAAATATATTTTGGATAAATATTTGAATATAAATATATTTAAATAAATTTACAAATATTAATAAATATATTTTATATAAATATATAAATTTTATATAAATAAATAAATTTAATATAAATAAATAAATTTAATATAAGTAAATAAATTTTATATAAATAAATAAATACATTTTAGCTAAATAAACTTGATAAAAATATAAATAAATATAGTTTTTCAATTTATGATAAATATCAATTTTAAATTATTAAAATACATTTTTGTATATTTACATTTTGTAATATTTAAAATAAAATATACATATAATGTAAATAAATAAAATAAAATAAAATATACATATTTTTTAAATAAATTAAAACTTTTTTATATTTGAATATATCTTTCTCTATCTTTGTTTTTATTTTCCTACTTTAGTACTTAATTGTCTTCAAATTGAGTTGACTTTTAATTTGATTTGATTGCGAAAGTTATTCTTAGTTAGAGCCTAAGCTTGGCTTATTGCTCGACTTACCCAGGGCCAAGTGAAGCCAACTCGAAGTAATTGAAGCTCAACTGCTCAATTTTCATAAAAATGGATTCGTGTTGTTTCAAATTTGACGCAATTTGTGGAAATTATGTTTACTTTGAGTGGTGGAGGGGGAGGGGGAGGGGGAGGGGTAGGGGGTTGGTCTGTTGGTCTGTTGTCTCGGTTGGGGATTGGGGTTGGTGGCTGTGGGTTTTTGTGCTGAAATTTCAGGCATTTCGCCGGTGAAGCGCATTCCCGCAACCGCCTTGTTGTCAGCTTTCGCATTTTTGCTGCTGTAATTAATTAAAGTGGCCAGGATGAAAATTACTGGAAAAATGGAAAAGTGAGTAAAGTGGAAAAAGGACGACCCGATGTCCTTAACTCGAGTGAATCAAAGTTCAACCAGCTTGTCTGGTAATTTGATCAGCGCTGCTGCCGTTGTTGTTGCCTTTGTTTAAAGGACAAAAGCTGTTGTTGTTGTTGTTGTCGTTGCTGTTGTTTGTTCACATTGTCGGGCATTTGCTGGGCTAATAAGTTAGCTAGCCGAGAGAGAGAGAGGGAGAACGGTCGAATGGGCAGGTCAGCTCGGCTCGGCTCAGCTCAGGTAAGGCTTGGGGCTTCAGCCAATTGGCTTTGGCCTTTTGCATATGCCAATGGAATCCCATGAAATGTAAACTTGGCTCAAGTTGCCTTCCTGACATGTGTGTGCGTGTGTGTGTGTGTGTCTGTGTGTGGGTGTGCAACGAAATAAAATTAGTTCAATGAGCATTTGTGCAATCAACTGATTTTAAACAACAAAAATTGGGGGCTGTAATCGAAGTTGAGCAGTTGAGCAACCCTTCATGGCCGAAAGGGTTGTTCCCGGATTGTGGCAAATAAATTTCACACATATTTGCACACACACACACATGTGTGTGCATGTGTGTGTGTGTGTGTGTGTGCAGTCAATAACTTTTGCTACAAGGTCGTCGGCGTCTTGGTTGATTGTACTGGAAGGAATAAAGCGAATGCTCCCCCCACGCAACCCACGCCCCACGGCCACGGCTAGCATATGAAAACGCCATGTTATGTATGCTTAATTTTGTCGAGCGCCCATTTATGGGGGGTGTGTCTCGGGTGAGTGTGTGTGTGTGTGTGGCAGCTAAAGCTATCTGCATGTAAACAGGCCCAGGACAATGCCACTGCCTGCGCCTTGCACGTGACTCATGAGGTGGCTCAGTGCAAAAAAGGGTTGCCTGTGGGTCTTCACACACACACACACACACACACACACACACACACACACACACACACATGCTGTTGGTTATTTGTAGGACTTCAGAAAATTTGGTTGCCCGGACGATTATTGCATCACAGCTCATTGGACAACAATTGTAAATTGATTAGAGCGACAAACTCTTGGCCATTTGATGCGGTATCAAGTTGCGCTGCCGGCCATGAGTCATGCCTCCCTCAGGTGAACTAGTTCGAGTAGCCATAATACTCGATTATGTTTGCTAACTCAATTTCATAACCTGAACTGGCTCAGTTGGCCAGAGCCTAGAGCAGTTTGCTCGGTTTACAATTTTACTTGGTTTAATAATGCATATTTCATTGGAACTAGTTCCGAGTCCAGAGCCTAGAGCAGTTGTGGAACTAGTTCATTTGCCAAGAGACTAGAGCTGTACAATTTTGATTCTACCTGATTTTTACATTGAATATTTCATTGGAACTAGTTCACAGCCTAGAACAGTTTTGGAACTAGTTCATATGCAACGAACCAGGAGCTGTTAAAAATATTACTCAGTTGCATATTGCATATTGCATGTTTCATTGGAACTAGTTCATAGCCTAGAACCGTTTTGGAACTAGTTCATTTGCCAAGAGACTAGAGCTGTAAAATTTTAATTCTACCTGATTTTATATTGAATGAAATCTTTGGAACTAGTTCATAGCCTAGAACAGTTTTGGAACTAGTTCATTTGCCTCGAACATGAACATACAGCTCTTAAATTTGAATTTTAGTCAATTTCATTTTGCATATTTCATTGGAACTAGTTCAGAGCCTAGAACAGTTTTGGAACTAGTTCATTTGCCTAGAACATGCAGCTCTTAAATTTTAGTTTGACTCAATTTCAACTTGAATATTTGATTGGAACTAGTTCGCTTGCAGATAACCTGAAGCTATTTCTTCATTTCTTTCAATTTTACACAATTTCATCTTCGATATTTCAGTGGAACTAGTTCACTTGCCTCGAGCTGTTTGCTCACTTTTTAAATTTGCTTGAACAGCTTCGCTCTGGCTTTGCTTTGGCATTGCTTTAAAACTTGACTTTAACATTTGCCTAGTCCCTACACACACACACGCACACACGCACACTCACTCCGGCTCATACTTTATGCCAATCTATATAGAGAGCTTCATAATCATGTTGACAATCTCATGATTGCGTTTGATTATCATTGCGGGCCACATTCATTGCGCTGCCTTTGCTTTCTCTCGACATTTTTGTCAATTTGCTGTGAACTCGCGAGCAAAGGCTGAGGCAGAGGCAGAGGCAAGGATATCAGGGCGACAACTGCAAGGAAGGGAAGCAGGAGGAATGTTAGTCGCATTTGCTACAACACGATTTGCTTTAACTGCCAAGGTTTCGCAACACAGCGCAGCACACGGCACAC
>JAWNPL010000005.1:572500-630000 GCA_035047545.1 Drosophila paranaensis
TTGCTTGTGTTGCAGCTGTTGTTGCTCGCAATTTGTGGCCTACATTTCGTGTTGCTTCGCGTTTGCCAAAACTTCCACTTGAGCGAGCCACTTGCAGCTAGAGTGCAACACCAACAAGTGCAACAACAACAACAGCAACAAGAGCAACAACAACAAGCAATGCATGTTAATTAAAGTCATTACGTTGAAGGATGCCTGAATGGGAGCAGGGCGCAGGAAGCCGGAAGCTGGCAGCTGTGGTGCTGCGGTGCTGCGGTGCTGTGGTGCTGGGGCGCCACCGGCAAGCGGCATGCCACAAATGAATTGGGCGTCGGGCAACGCTGCCCGTCGAGGAGCCCCGTTTTGGCCAGCATTACGGCTGCCATTTCAATTGGCCCACCAAATTGGCCAATTTTCATATGCATGATGCGTTAGGGCTCAAGGCATGAATGAGTGCATGAGTGTCTGAGTGTGTGTGAGTGCCGCCTGAGTGTGTCGGGCGAGTGGATGAGCCGTGAGCGACGTCGCTTGCCATTGACATCAATGAATTTTTGACTACGACAAGCTGAGCTCCGGCTGGTGGATGCAGCGTGTGTGGCACGTGTGTGCGGCAACAAAGCATCGTTGCCGCATGCCACATGCCACATGCCACTTGCCACTTGCCACATGCCACTCGACAATGGCGACGATGCCTTGCAGTCAGGCCTTTGAACGCACTCGCCTTCTAATGATGTGCAACACGCACAAAATGTGCTAATGAGTTGACAACACTGAGAGTGGGAGGAAGGGAGACAGCTGGAGCCCCAGATGGAGAGAGAGAGAGAGAGAGGGAGAGAGGGAACTAATGAGTTGTCACCTTATCTCGCACCTGTTGCTCTAGCGCTGCCAGCTCAAAGCTTTGTTTACCTTTCGCTTAGATCTCAATTGGTTCTTGCTGCACATAATTGAATTGGCCAGCTGCCAGCTCCACGAGATATATATATATAGATATATGTACATATATATATATAGATGTAGAAGTTGCCTTTTACCGATTCAGCTGCTGCTGCTGCTGGATGGATGAAAAAGTTTAATAAAACAAAGTTCGAATCATAGAAGTAGCCTTGGCTAAATTGCTTTGCCTAAACGCCCCCGCACACACACACACACACACACACACACATACGTACACACAGAGAGCGAGAGGGAGTCACGCCCCGTCACTCAGGCAGTGTCTGGCAATCAGGCCAAGTCTGAATAAAAAATGACTACCTGTGCACGAGTCCAGCTGAGCTGAGCTGAGACTGAGACTGAGACTGAGGCTAAAAAAATAGCAAAGAAAAACAAAGCTAATCGATTCAAGCAAATCGATAATTGATATATCGAAAATACAATTTACGTAATCCCAGAAAAAAGCTAATAGAGCAAAACTAATTTAGCACAGCTATTGAGTGTGTGTGTGTGGGTGGGTGTGTGTGTGTGGGTGACTTGAATATGAATAATAATTTCCTATTCAGGCCAATATTCTAGCTCTTAGAGCTTTCTTGAACTGCGGCAGCTTGGGAATAATTGCGGAATATTTTGTATAAAATATATAATATATAATATAAAAAATATATGTAAAATAAAATATAAAAAATAAAAAAAATAAAAATATAAAAATAAAAAATATATATAAAATATAAAAATAAAATATTAAATAAACAATGTAAAATATAAAATATAAAATAATATAAAATATGAAATATAAAATATAAAATAATATAAAATATAAAAAATAAAAAATAAATTATGTAATATGAACTATAAACATAATATAGAAAATAGAAAATATTAAATATAAAATTAAAAAATAAATTATATATGTAATATAAACTCTAAATAATAAATTCTAAATAACATGTGAAAAATAAAATATAAAAAAAATTTTTTTTTATAAAATATTAAAAAAAAAAATTTTTATAATATATAATAACTTCCAGCCATGGCCAAAGTTCTTCTGGTTCTTAGTTTGCATTCATTTCATATATATATATATATATATATATATATAACTTGTTTGTTCAATTGGCAATTGGTGTTTGCGCAGCGGCGCTTAGCAGAAATCAATTTCGTGCAGGCAACTCAATTATGCACTGCAAATTGCACGGCCATGGCTAGGAATATAGATATATATTTGTGTGCTTCTGCCGTATAAATTAGAGAAATGTTTTATTTAAATTGGAAAAAATATATATGTATGTATATATTTGATCATTTGTCAGGCATTGGGCTAGTGCGTTATGGCATTTAGCTAGTTTCTGGTTTTGGCCGCCTTTTTTTTATTAATCTTCGACATGGCCAAACTCAATCAGCCAAATCAAAATGTTGCCTGCAAATAAACGCCATTTGTTGTTGTTGTTGCTGTTGTTGGGGCATAGACGACCGCAAACAACTCGTTAAAATTTGCATGTGAAATGCAATCGTCTAAAGCTGAAAAAGGCTAAACAACAACAAAAAAAGGCTGCCAAAATATAGCCAACAAAAAAGAGTCGAACAGAATGTGAAACAAATAAGCGGCAGAGAGTGTTGCATGGAGTGGTGGGAGCAGGTGGCAGATGCAGTTGAGAGAGAGAGAGAGAGAGAGAGAGAGAGAGAGAGAGAGAGAGAGAGAGTGAGAGAGTGGGAGAGAGAGGGAGAGAGAGAGAGCTGACCAGCTGTAGGTTCTCTATGCCTACTTCCAGCTAAACAACAACATTTTTGGCCATGGCACACGGCTATCAATTTGATATATCAATCAGCGTGGGATAAAAATGATTGCCAGTTGCTCGCTGCTCGACAGACCGAGAGACAGACAGACAGACAGACAGAGAGATTCCGCCCCCTCAGCCCGATTGCGATTGTTGTTGTTTGTAGTTCGTTATTGCTGCGCATTGAAATCGAAGTGCCCAAAAAAAAAAACGAGGAAAAAACAATAAGAAATAGGGCGAAGGCATGCCGAATGCTAAATGCTCTATAAAGAAAGTCAAACCAGGGATCTGCAGAGGCAGACACAGAGACAGAGACAGAGACTTAACCGATCTATTGCCTCTACTCACTCATGACAAATTACATATCGCAGTCAGCAATAACAGGAAATTTGTGGCGAGTGCAACATTCGGTGGCTCGCCAGCATTTGGAGCTTGGCCTTGAGGCGGGCACTGGGCAGCGAGTGGTTGGGTTGGGCTGCCTCAAGGATTAGCCGAGCCAGCGAGTGGCTCATAAAGGCGATCTGCTGCGCCCAGTGCGCTCTTGATTGATTTATGGCCAGTGGCTCGTAAATGTGGGTGGATGGCAATGGCGGCGGCAGCAGAGCGGGGCCGAAAGGATTAACAGCGGGTGGCAGCGCGGCCAAAAACGAAGATAGAACGGATCTCAGTTTCGGCTTTGCTATCAGTCACACACGCACGAGAAGCAGAAGCAGCAGCAGCAGCAGCAGTGAATTGTGGAGCGGCGAGTGAGGGCCTATAACGACTGCCAGATGCCCTGTAAAAAGTTGAAGATTTGCTGTAGCAGCAGCAGAGAGCTGAGGGAAGTGCAGTGGATGCGGATGGGGAACTCCCTTGATTATGATTATCAGGCGAATAGTAGTATACAATGCACTGTTATCGATAGTTTAACATTCGGTTCCATTCATCTAATGTTATCGATAACTTAACATATGTTAAATCTTTTCTAGCTACATATATGATGTTAGCGATAGCTTAACATATGTAAATAGTTTTCAATAAATCTAATGTTATCGATATTTGAGCATAGTGATTTTCTATTCATGTGTGCTATCGATAGCTTAACATATGTTAATTCTTTTCTCTTCATCGATTATTATCGATAGTTGAACATATGTTTATTGTATTCTATATATCTAATGATATCGATATTTTAACTGTTTATCGATAGCTTAGCATCATTCTTTTTTAAGCAATTCTGTATGAGAATATCCAAAACTGAGCAACATTTAGATCGATAAACTTTTATAATCATAGTAAACACAGCAAAGCAGAGAATCGATAACAGATAGTGTGTATAGTTCGATATACATGATATCAAATGTGCCATTTCCTGATCGAAAAGCGCATATACCCCTCAACAACTCCGAGTTTCGAGGGCATGAAATAACTCTGCCTGCGCTTGCCGCCTGTTAATAGCTTTAATGCTGTTTTATGGCATTCGTCGAGTGGACGACTGTGGAACTGGGAGCTGGTAGATGGGCGCAGGGAACTGCTAACTGGCAACTGAGAGCCGAGAGCTGAGAGCTGGGAACTGGGAACTGGGAAATGGCATGCCAACGCCAAATGTTTTACATGCGTGTTGTTGTTCCTATTGTTGTTGTTGTTGTTGTTGCGGCGGCAACAATGTTTTGTTTGGCGGTCGCATAAATAAATTGGGATTGGAGTTCTCGCTGGCTCAGTGCCTGCTGCTGCCGCTGCCGCTGCTGCTGGTTCGGTGCCGGAGCAAAGCTCATAATTCCAGCTTTTATTTGTGGGATTTTGGCATGGCATGGCATGTCAGTCATGTGTCGTTCCGTTGCTGTTGCTGGCTGTGTTTTGGGCACCCCTCCACCCCACAGCTCACATCGCGCGTCCATTCATCCGCCCGCCCGCATGCGCATTCGTAACGCTTTCAATTCCAACGCTGATTAATGGCTTTGTTTTCTCTTCTCCTCCTCTAGACGATGTGCGCTTGAGTGGACTGCTCTTTCGCTCTTCAATTCGCCACTGGAGCCGATAACGATAACGATAACCGATAAACGATAAACGATAAGCGATTAGCGTGAACGTCAGCGCATAGTAGCCGTTGCTCAACGAAAAGGGAAATAACGACCGCAGCAACATGTATCCAGGCAGCGCCAGCAGCACCGCCGCCGCACCACAATTCGCCAGCTTTGCACCGCCACCGCCGGCCGACTATCCGCCACCCACAATGCAGCAGCAGCAACAGCAGCAGCACGCACATCAGCAACAGTTGCAGCCGCAGACCACGGCTGTGGCTGTGCACAGCGCACCCGGACACGGCTCCATGCGCCACATTCAGCGCAATCAGCTAACTATGAGCGGTCATGGCCACGGCCACGGCATGGCGCACGGCCATGGGCACGGACACGGCCACGGTCACGGCCACGCTGGGCTGGCCATGGGCATGGGCGGCCTCGGACATGGCGCCGCCACGATGGGCCATCATCATGGCCATCGCGGCGATCTCATCTTTCCGGACGACATGGACAGAATTGAGTTCTGCATGCCAGCGCCGCCCTCGTCCTCCTCGTCTTCGTCGCAGCAGAACGGCGAGCTCCAGCTGCTCCAAGGCGGCCATGGCGAACCCTTCACGGAGCGCCGACGACGCGGACACAGTCGCCGCAGCAACCACAAAATGGACGTCGAACAGCAGGTGAGACACAAAAACTTAGCTGAAGTCTATAATAGTATCAAAAAAAATATATTATATATATTTTATTATATATATTATAATGAATCCAAAAGTATTTCGAACAATTATAAAAAGAAAACAATATATAACATGTATAAAAACGTTTAAATAAAATTTATGATGATATTAAATAATAAAAAAAAAAACTTTAAAAGCGATAAAAACATCTACAAAATATTTAAATATTTTAAACGTATTTTTTAAATATTTTAAATATTTGAAAGTATTTTTTCTTGAAAATATTTGTAAAATATGTTAAATATTTTTAAGTATATAAATTATATATATGTAATATAATATATATATATATATTTTTTTTTTAAATAAAATATTTTTTAATATTTCAAAAAAAATATATATATATGTATTGCTTTAAATATTTTTTTAAAAGAGTTAAAAAATTTAAAAATATTTTTAAAATATTTAAAAAAATTTTAAATATCTTGACAACACCTTTTAAGTGTTTTAAATATTTTTAAATATATACATATATATATATATATATATATATATATATATATATATTTTTTTTTTTTAATATTTCAAATAAATATATTTATAATATTATCAAAAAATATTTCATTAAAAAAGTTACAAAATAATAATAAATGTTTTAATACTTTTCTTATTTTTTTGTATATTTATTTTCTGACTACATATATGATATATTTAATTAAATATTTTGAATATCTTAAAAACACCTTTAAATAATAATAAAAATATAAAAAATATTTTTAAATTATTTAATATATATTTTTATTTTTTTAATATTTCAAATAAATATTTATTGAATTAGAAAACAAATATTTGTTATGCTTTAAATATTTTTTTTAAATTAAAAAATATGTTTTTAATACTTTTCTTATTTTTTAAATATTTTTTTCCAACTATAAAATATATTTAATAAAATTTAATTATATTTGATTAGATTAAACTCCAGAAATAGAGCTAAATATATATAAAAGTAAATATATAGCTCCATTTGAGATGTCAGATTAGGCAAACTGAACGCTAAATGCTTCGCAATTTTGGGCAGCTGAAGCGAATTGTTCAGATCATTAATTAGGCTCGGCTATCGCTGAGCTTTTGAAAAGAAATTCGAGCGATATTTAATGTTGTGGGTTAATTATTCACAGGTCAAATGGTCACGCAAGAACATTGCGGCCACGATGGAGCGCTTTGAGCCCACCGCGGCCACGCAGTCCTCGTCGTCGACTTCGTCGCTGGACTACGGTTTTGCCGCTGGCGTGATGACGCCCAGCAGCAGCAGTGCCACGCCCTCGCATGGCGGCGGGTCAGCGGCCGGCATGTCGTCCACAGCCTCGCTGCATGTGGCCTACAATGGTGGCGGCGGTGCTGGCGCTGGCGCTGGTGGTGCTGCAGGCGGCGGTGCCATGGGCGCCAGTGGCTCGGCTGGGGCCGCAGCTGCTGCACCATTCAACCACATTTACTCCTATGCATACTACGAGCCCGGCGCGGCCAAGTGCCATACGAACGTGCCCGCCCAGGGCCAGGGCCACGGCCAGAGCCAGGGCCAGAGCCAGGGCCAGGGCAACGGACTCCATCATCATCATGGGCAGTCGAAGAGTCCGCCGCGCAACTCGATACGGGCGCTGCTGGCGAAGAGCTTCCGCTCGAAGTCGTCGTCGCACAGCGGGCAGTCGACGTCGTCGTCGCCGAGCGCCGAGGAGCGGGACAGGCACACGTACACCACGCGGTACGGCACCACCGAGAACCTCTACGAGGAGGTCAGCGACCAGAAGATACGCAAGGTGCTCTCCGACAACCGCATCGCCACGTCCAGTGCGGGCAACGTCAAGGAGGAGCTGCGTCGCGTCCAGCACAATCATTTCCGTGTGCTCGACGAGCTCAATCTGTCCCTGGAGGCGCTCATCATGCCGCCGACGCCGCCCGACGTCAGCCCCAGCCACGGCGGCCCGGCCAGCGCCAGCTCCAATGATGTGCAGCACGAGGCGGCAGCCACGAGCACCAGCTGCAGCAGCGGCAGCGGCAGTGGCAGCGGCAGCGGCAGTGCCAGTGGCGCCGTTGGCGGCAACTCCTCCTCCTCGTCCTCCTCCGTGCAAGGCAAGAATGTGCTGAGCACGGGCCAGCGGCCGCGTCGCGGCGGCCTGCTCGGCGGAGCTGCGGCCAGCGCCGCGTCCAACTCGAGCTCGGCCTCGCACGCCAGCCTCGAGAACTTGTCGAGCACGCTGAACAGCATGGAGCTGAAGGATCACGCCCACAGCAGCTGCATCAATCCGGAGTTCGACGAGGGCGACCTCGACAGCGGCTTCAGCGGCAGCGGCAGCAGCAGCGGCGCCAGCTACAACGAGAGCTTGCGCTACTACAAGACGGCCACGCCCACTAGCCATAGCCACAGCCATAGTCACAGCCACGGCCACGGCCACGGCCATGGCCATGGCCATGCCGGCCTCAATCCCAGCATGATGCACCACAGCAGCAACAACAGCCACAATAATAACAACAACAACAACAACCACATGAGCACCAGCACGCTGCCGCACAACCTGCGCAGCTGCCGCTCCTCGACGGCGTCGGGCACCTCGACCTCGAAGAGCAGCATGGCCAGCTGTGGCGAGGATCAGGGCATTGCCGGCATGGGCATGCCAATGGGCATGACCATGGGCATGCCCATGAGCATGAACATGAACATGGAAATGGCCATGGGCATGGGGGTGGGCGTGGCTGAGATGGCTAGCGGCAGCTCGATGTCGCCGTTCAATTATCCGCGACGCTGCTCGGCGGACCAGCAGCGGGCATCGGGACGTTCGATTGTGTCCGCCACGGGCTCGGCGGCGGGCAACGGCGCCATCTCCGTGGCCACCGGCGCGAAACCCAAAAAGAACTTCTGGACCACGAAACCGTGATGCTACAAAAAGGCCCTGCGTCACATATGCAAGAAGTGGAGCATTGTTATGGTGAGTACAAATTGGAGAGAAATGAAATGGAATGGAATGGAATGGAATAGAATGGGGATGGGCGATGAAGGGGGTTGATATATTATATATGAAGGGGATAAGGATATTGAATTGGAAAACAATTTAAAAAATAAATAAATAAAACATATTCAAATAAATAAAATAAATGAAAAAAATTAAGAAAAAAGAAATAAATAATACAAATTAAATAAATAAAAGAAATATATAAATAAATAAATAAAATAAATATTAAATATTAAATGCGTAAAATAATATTAAATAAATTAAATTAACATTAAGTTAATATAATAAATATAAAAAATAAATAAGAAATAAAAAATGTATATAAATAAATGAATAACACATAAAAAATATATACAAATAAAATAAATATTAAATCATAAAAATTAATGTAAAAAAAATAAGACGTAATAATATTAAATAAATAAAAAAAAAAACATAAAAATAAATAAATTAATTAAATAAATATTAATTAAAAAAATATTAAATAAATTAATTAAAATGAGTAAAATATTTGTTAAATAAATTAAATTAACAGTAAGTACATATGATAAATAAAAATTATAAATAAAAATAATAAAGAAATAATAAATATATATATAAGCAAAAAATATTAAATAATAAAAATTAAAATAAATATTATTAAATACATAACAAAATAAAATTAATGGAATTTAATAAGTAAAATAAATATTAAATATATCAAACAAATATTTAATATGCTAAATAAATATTCAATAAATAAAATGAGTCAAAATCAATAAAAGAAAATAAAATAAAAAATACTTAAAGTCTCAAGCTGAAAAGAAAAGTGAGATGGAATCAAGGCAAACCTTATAAAGAAGCAGAATAAAGAACTTGTCTCTCATTACACTCCCATGAAACTGCACAAAGGCCCATGAACTCGGCTCTCTTTAGCAGCAAACAGTCCTCTTATGACTCTCACGAATTCATTGCTTAATTATTATAAATAAGCAATAGAGCAAAAACTCTGCCAAAAATCTTTCGAATCCTCATCCTCAAAGCCTCCGCACTAATGAGAGCTGGTAAACGTTTTAGGTCTGCCTGGGCTCTCGTATATTTCTCACTCAAAGCATCGTTTGAGAGTCTCTGGCTGAATGTTATGCTCATCGTCATTGTTATCGTCGCGGTTATCGTTATCGTTATCGTTATTATTATTATAACTACTGCTGGCCCAATTCTGTTTATATTTTCATTTACACATTTTTTATGCTCGCCCTTCGCTCAGCGAAGCTCAGTCTCAGCCTCAGCCTCAGTCTCAGCCTCAGTCTCAGCGCAGCGCAGCTCAGCCTTGTCTCTAACTGTTGCAGCATCAATTTCAACTTTTCAACTTTAATCATAATAAATTTGCGGCTTGGCCCAGACCCAGGGCTCCATTTCAAATCAACGAGGCATTTCCGCTACCGATGCTGCTGCTGCTGCTGCTGCTGCAGTCGACGTCGCTTTAGCCGCTCTCGGATATTCCCAAGATAATAAATTTATTAACAGGCAGCGCGGCGGCAACAGAAAACATCATCATTATCTGTAGAGGGCAGCGGGCAGTGAGCGGCGCCCTCCCTCGCTCAGCTCTCTCGCCCCCTTTCAATGCCCACGAAATGAATCAATTAAAACTGATTGAACTTCATAGATTTGATTCTCTCTCTCTCTCTTTCTCTCTCACTCTCGGCTTCTTCTGCTTCACTTTTTTCCTTTTATATATTCATTCATTTGTGTAACTGAAACTGGGGTAATGCCGGATTCTGATTCGGATTCGGACTCGGACTCGGAAGCGGACCGCATCATCTGCCCATGGCAGCTACATATGTGGGAACTTGCTGGCACACACTCAGCCACATGCCCCCATTTTCTTGGTCTGCCACAGGGATTATGTCTATGTGTGTGTGTGAGGCCATTAAGGCGCCTGTTGAAATCGAAATCCCAATATCAGCATTAAAAGTCTTACAGCTCAGCCTAAGATGCAATCCGTTCAATGGCTGGCCGGCCAATATGCTCGTTGGCTCAACTATCGATTGCGCTCCTCTCGCTGACTACTTCAACCCTTGTGACTGCGGCCCGTTATTCATTGCATTTTGTTATAAATCTGTCAATTTGCACAATTGTGCGTGCGCTTAGTGCATTCGACAGGGTCGGGGCCGGTTCGCTTCGGCTTCACGAGACTTTGGGGTGAATCAGCAGCAGCGCAGCAGCAGCAGCTGAGGCAGAGATGCAGATAGAAACAGAGACGGAGACACTCTGCTGAAATGTTTTTCGGGCACATCCGCAAGGGCGCACGTTTTTGGGCTTCCATAAAAAAAATCAGCGAGTTGCTGTTGATTTATAGTCGCAATTGTGCTGCGGCGCAACTAATTTGCCTCGAGTGTTAAGTAGCATGGGAGCATGTGTGGGTGTGGGTGGGTGGTGGTTGGCCAGTTCTGTTTGCTAATAGTTCCCACAGAGTTTGCACTGATGTCGAGTCATCGTTAGATTTCACAAATATGGCAGAACATGAATCAATTTATATGAATCCGCAAAGTGATATGAAAATAAACACAAATAAAAAGAAATATATCAACAAAAAATATACATGAAAATGTAAAAAATATGAAGAAAATATATGTATATATAAAAATATAAAATAAAAAATATATAGAAAAGTATTAAAAATATAAAAAATATATAATAATATAAAGAAAATATAAAAAAATATATGGAAGTAAAAAAATTTATATAAATTAATAAAATATATTAAAATATTTCGGAAAATGTACAATATAAATATATAAAAATATGAAAACTTTTATAATATACATATATAAAAGTATAAAAAATGTTACAAATATATAAAAATATATAAAAAATAAAGAAAATATATATAAATAAATAAAAATATATAAATTTATAAAATATATTAAAATATTTCGAAATATGTACAATATAAATATATGAAAAAATATAAAAAATAAGAAAAGTATAAAAATATGAGAATTATATAAAAAAAAAATAAAAAATATAAAAAAAAAATAAATAAAAAATTAAAGTGCATATAAAAATATTTTAAAAGTATACATATGAGTATAAATAAAAATATTTATTTTTTAAATATCTTTAAAACATTAGTTTATTATTTTCATTTATTTTTACATATTTTTACATTTTTTATATATTTTTATAAGTTTTTTATACATATTTATATATTTAAAATCTAGAAAAAAATGTATAAAAAATATATTTAAAAATATATAAAAATAAATGAAAATGAAATGAAAAATGAATGCTTAAAAGATATTTAAAAATATATATAAAACTTAAAGAATATATTAAAATGTATAAAATATATGAAAAATATATTTGAAAAAATATATAATAGTAGCTAATGACTCATACTCTGGTGTTTGTGCAGGTGTGTGTGTGTCTACAAAGGTGTGTATTGCATATATCAATAGAATTACATTAGTTCAGCTAAAGCTGAGCTCAGCCACACATGTGCTCAGAGCGCGTCATCAGACTCAGCAGCAGTTGCCTGCTAAGTTATGTAAACTTATAGCACCCTCTCTCTCTCTCTCTCTCTCTCTCTCTCTCTCTCTCTGTTAAATTATAATTGCATTTGGCTTACAATCACTCAAATAGCTCTCAAATAGTCTTCAGCTCAATTCGATTCGATTCGCCTTTGCCACATCCATCAATGATGCACTACTTGCCTTGGCTTGCCCTGCTCTGTCCTGCGTGTGCTCCTAATTGAATATGCAATATGAAATTCAACTATTGCACACAGTTGGACTCATGCATTATTCACTCGCCTGCCAACCGAGTCCATTCAAACACACTGATCTCTCTCTCCCTCTCTGAGTTGCTAAACTTCCTTCAGCCTAGCCAAAAACTTGATCTGAAAACGATTTGTGTACAGTCCATTTGACAGCAGTTATCGTATGTTTCCCCTCTCATTCCCTACCTCCCTCCCTCTCTCTCATTCCCTCTCTCTTTAAACTTTTCCGGTGCTTGACGAGCAGAAAAAAGCGGCGCGGCTCACTTGAAAATCGTTTAAATGTTGCCAAATCGCTCGTAACCAGCAACATCAACAAAACAGGCTAATAAAGCAAGCCAACAAGGACGAGCAGACTAGACGAGCGGCAGGCGCGCAGGAAGGGGGAGGAGGGAGTCGCTGCCAAAAGGGCAACCCAAATAAAATCAGAGCCACATCAAATGCCAAACGTCTGTTCGCAAATATGAAAATGGATTTCGAATGGATTTCCAGCAGGTCTGTCTCGCCTCCTCTGCAGCCAGAGTCAGTCGTCGCAGCTGGACAATGGCGGTCAGACGATGCCACATTTAAAGTGGGGCAGAGAGAGAGAGAGAGAGAGGGAGAGGTGGGGCACACATGTGCAGGCAAATCGGACGCAAACATTCACTTAGCCATAATAAAAGAAATGAGCAAACGCAAAGCGGCCAACAAGCTGAGAAAAAAAATCGTCCCAATTCAATTGCAATGCGAAAAAGAAGAAGAAGAAGAAGAGAAGGAAGTAGAAGTCGAAGAAGAAGAAGAAGAAGAAGAAGTGGAGCAACAAACAGCGAAATTGTTGAAATTTGTCAATTTGTTGTTGTCGCATTTTAGATGTGCTTTGCCCGAATACACTTCCCACTGGCTATAGCGACTATAAGGGGAGTCAGTTCTGATGAGAGCGGAAGGGCTAGCATGGTTGCCTGGATACTAAACGAGTCTGCTGCTAGCTCCACTCTATATCATTTCAGTACGAGCTGTTAGGGTATCGGCTATTCGATCATTTGGCTTTGCTCAGTTCCGCTTTTGGCTTTTGTTGTGCTGTTGGGCAAATTCAACGCACAGTTGCCAGTTTCGATAAGCAGTTGGCTCTAGAGTCTGCTTGTCTGGCTGGTGAGATTTAGCCATGCTGATTAAAATTGAATGATGGCCAGAAGGACAGCGACAGGGACAAGGGACAAGGGACAGCTGCAGGGACAGCTACAGCGACAGCGACAGCGACAGCGAGTGACACAGAAATTGCCATGTCCCCAGCTAAAAATCCAGGATCCACAAAAACTGTAGCAGCAAGTGGGGGCGCGGAGGGAACTTCTGGTATTGGTATTGGTCTTGGTCTTGGTCTTGGTTTAGTTTGGCTTGGGCAATGTCCGTCATGCCCTTCAACAATTACACACACACACACACAGAGAGACAGATAGAGCTAGAGCTAGAGAGAGAGAGAAAATAGAATAGAAAAAAAAGAAACCTTAACCCACTGATGGCGCCCGAAACGAAGCCGGAGACATAACATAATAAATTTGCAGACAAGGCACAGCTACGCTCCGGCCACAGTGGTGCCAGGTGCCACAAAAATGTCTCAAAAAATATATATATATAATATAATATATAAATGTTGACAAATTATTTAAAAGTAAAGTCAAGTATTTTAAAGTTGTTCTTTATATAAATAATATTTTTTTTTAATTAAATATTTTTATTAAATATTTTTTATAGTTATATTTTTTACATATTCCAAAATTATTTGATAAATTGTATTAAGCTTAAAAATATTTTTTTTTTTTATTTTGTAAAATAATTTTTCTCCTTATTAAATATTTTTTAATTTTAATATGTTAAAAAATATTTTTTTAAATATTTTATAAATTAATTATTTTTTAAATTTTAATGTTTTAAAACATATTTTTATAAATATTTTATATTTTAACTTTTTTTTTTTAATTTTAATTTTTTAAAATATATTTTTATATATATTTTAAATTTATAAATTTTTTTTAAATTGTAATATTTTCAAAAATATTTTTATTATTTTTTTATATTTTAATTTAGTTTTTTTTTTTAAATCTTTAAAAATTTTTAAAATAATTTGAGTGGAAAAATAATTTATTTTCCATTGATTTGCTCACATAATTTGCGTGCTTTGGCAGCAGTGTGCGCTGGCAGGGCGCCAACAGGCGAGACGGAATGGTGGGCCGCTTCAGCAAGGACACGGTGGCGTGGGAGGGCAGTTGCCAAAGCGGACAATGGCAGGCGTAGAGCAATAACACGAGGGTGGCTCAACGGTGGGTGGCTCAGCACAGTTTGGTGGTTGCTGCCGCTGTCGACGCCACCGCCGCCGCCGCCGCTGCTGTTGGCGTGACATTGTCAGCCTTGGACTGAAACAGCGACTGTTCCTGGGGGTTGTCTGCAAATCACCCACCATTTGCCACTGCTGCTGCTGCTGCTGCTGTTGTTGTTGTTGTTGTTGGTGCTGCTGTTGTGGTTTTTTGTGAAACTGCGTCGTCTGCGGGCCCAAGAAAAACTGTAGTAAATAATTCTTTAAAGATTTAGAGACACTTGGCGAACAGATGCGTTGCCAGCAATTGCAAATTTTTATGAGATATACACCGAGTGGAGGGCGCTCGCTGGCGACGCGTGCTTGGCGCTGCTTTTTAGCTATTTCTGGTGAGCGAACCAAGGAGCGAACGAGCGAGCGAGCGAGCGTCGCCATAAGCGGGCCACATATCAAGATTAATTTTTTCCAAGATAATAAATTCAATGCAGATTAAATGGCAGACCATTAAATTATCGGCAGCAAAGTCGACTTGAGAGGATGTCACAAGGGGACTCTCTCACTCCCACTCTCCCACTTTCTCTCTCCCCCAATCCCCCACTCCCTTTCAGTCTGTATGCGCGCGTGACTGCGTGCGTATTTTGATAGTGCAATGTAATTATGCTTAAGCTGCACTGCGCGACGTTCACAAGTAAATCGCATATGAAAATCAGTTAAGAAACTCATAAATAAAATGGCCAAAAGATGGCAAGCGATAAAGCAGATAAGCGGTTTAGATAGCACAGATAGAGATACAGCGAGTTGCCTGATAGCCAGGCCAGCTGAGCCATCCTCAGCTATGACTTTTCAATGAACTTGAACGTTTCTCTAGAGAGGAGATGGTCTTTAGGCAAACGAAGGAGATGTGAAACGGGGGAGCAGTTGAATGCTAGAGTCATAGAGTGTATATATATTGTAGGAACAGGATAGAGAGCTGAGTGGAGTTGGCAATCAGACTGTGCTAGCAGATGTTCATGTCCTGGCATCCTGCTGCTAGTTAAAAGCTAAACGGAGTGCGAGGCTTAGGGTATCTTCTAGTCTGGTATATCCTTGAGCTGACTTTGTTAACAGTTAGTTGCCTGAGATCATAGTGAGAGGCTTAGGGTATCTTCTAGTCTGGTATATCCTTGAGCTGACTTTGTTAACAGTTAGTTGCCTGAGATCATAGTGAGAGGGTTAAGGTATCTTCTAGTCATGCATGTTCTTGGGCTAACTTTGTCAGTTAGTTGCCTGAGAGCTCTCTAGTGTATTTCAAAATGCAGATCGTAGTGAGAGGGTTAAGGTATCTTCTAGTCTTGTCTATCCTTGACTAACTTTGTTGTAATGCATTGGCCGTGGCCTCTTTAGCTTTATGATATTGCTGCTAATCTTAACTAATCATTGTGACTGTGAGCTAATATTCTATATATATATATCCTATACTTTGATTTCTTCAAATCTGTCCTATGCCGGATTGTCTCCATTCCATCGTTTTTAGTCTACTCCTGACTCTCTGCTATTCTACAGTATGTTCCAGTACATCAAGTTTCCTCAATCTCAATCTGAACTTTAACTGAAAAGTATTTGTAATATTTGTTCGAGTTGCTCGCCTCATTCTGCACTCGAATGAAGTCTGGCTTTGTGGCAACAAAACTAAATCGAAGCCAGGCGAGCGACGAGGCAGACACATTAATTACGCTACGCTGGCCTGGCCCAGAGGCGAGCTCACAAATTTTTCGGCGCAGCTGCAATCAGATGTCGTCGTGTGTTGCGATTGTCGTTTGCCGTTTGTCGTTTGTCGCTCTGAGCCAAGGCAATAGCAGCAAAAAGGCAAAGAAGAAGAAGACATCGAATGCAAATGACAGGAGAAACGCGCTAAAGTTAAAAACAAAAGCGACAGAGAGCCGGCGCACCCCCTCCCTCTCCCCCCCTTGATGCCCCAGCATGCCTCGCCGCGTCGCCCTTTTGCTATCTCTCGTAGGCCGCCGCCCATCAATCAGGCTGTGCAAAGCACATCTCAAAGTCAATTTTTTTGGCAAACAAACAAAACGATTGACGAGATATCGAGGCAGAGCCACAAGCGTGTGTGTCCATGCCGCAATCCACCCCCTCTCCTCTCCTCACCCCTCTCGCCAGCCACCGCGTCGCTTAATCAACGGTTGAGGCACAAAATGTCAAATGGTCGGCTGATTGGAAAGTCGCGCGCGAAACGCGCGCAAATCGCGCGCGCTTTTAATGAGATCAGATTTGACAATTTGCAGCATAGACAAACGTTGTGGCCGAAGGGAGGGAGGGAGGGAGGGAGGGGAGGGTGGGTGCAGGTGGGGCTAGATGATGCGACACAGCCGCACAATCAGTTTCCGTTTCCGCTGGCCGCCATTTTGTTGCGCTCTAGCTAATAAAACGTCGCGCGACAATTATTTGCTTCGCCTTTTTTCTTTCCCTTTCTCCCCTCCCATAGGCAAAGGGCAAGGGAAGAGGAAGAGGGAGAGGGAGAGGGAGAGGGAAGGGTAGCGAACGAAGTCGAACTTTTAGTTTGGCAACGTAACGCGATGCGGCGCCTGCTTCATTAACTGTACAAGTAAAGCAGCCGCAGCAGCAACACTACGGCACAGCGAGCAAATAAACACGCGCGAGAGCAAATAACTGACTGGCAGATACCCTGTAAATGGTTGAAAAGTTGAAAATAGGGCAGGAACTTTGGCTTACTGCCTTTGTTTGCTGTAGACATTTAATTTAAAAAAGATTTTTGTATAATTTGAAATGTGACTGACTAGCAGATACCCTTTAAATGTGATGAAAAGCAACTAAACAATATAACTTCTTGATGCTTTTAATAGGGTCTACTTGTGAAGTTATTTAAATATTTTGCTGTTGCTTATTTCCAGTGTGCACGACTGGCAGATACCCTATAAAATGATCAAGAGCAACTAAACAGCATTGCTTTGTTATGTTCCCAATTAAAAATATTTAAAAAGCAATTTACACTTTATTTACGAATGTGATTGACTGCTAGATACCCTGTAAATATATTTAAAAATAACGTAAAAAGCCTGCTTCTTTATGCCGCTAGTTAAAAATATTTTAAAAATTATTTAAATATTTTTTTTTGTGATTATTTTCAATGTGATTGACTGGCAGATACCCTGCACAAGTGCCTGTACAAGGCTTGATTCACATTAATTTTAATTACTTTTGCAGGCAATTAAGCCTTTGTTTTGATTGTTTTCTATTCATTTCATATTTTATAAAATTGCCTTTGTTCAGCTCGGGCCGCGCAAACTCTCCACTTGGCCGAGCAATGCCACTTAGTTTGATGTTGTTTTGCTTATTGCTTTTTTGTTGCTGCTGGTGCTGGTGGTACTGGTGGTGCTGGTGGTGCTGTTGTTGTCCGCTTCACACCTATGTTTGTGCAACGGCTTTTGTTTGGGCTGCCTTTCGTAGTGCTTTCGTTCTGGTGCGGAATATAAACAACGGCCATGACGCAGGCAGCAGGCAGCAGGCAGCGGGCAAACAACCAACAGCAATACTCATCTGTGTGTTGGTGCTTGCAGACAACAACGAAGGCCTCCTCCTCCTACTCCTCCTCCTGCTCCACCTCCTTCTGGCTCTGGATTGGCTTTTGTAGCGTGCGTCTGCCCTGTCCGCCCTGTTCGGCCCACTCGCGGCGCCAATTTATGACCTGTCAGAATTTTCCACTGGTCGAAAATCGCCAGCGCCTTAAAAAGCAGAAAAAAAAAAGAAAGAACTCGCACTTAACTCGCCCTGTGTCAAAACTTTAGCGCCCGAATAAGTAGGCAACACTTTTATTCGCCAACTACTTAATCCAACAAAAGCCAAAGATATTACAGATGTACATGCTATATATGCAAGAGAGAGAGAGAGAGAGAGAGAGAGAGAGAGAGAGAGAGCGAGAGAGAGAGAGAGATACATCGATAAAGTGACATAATCGAGGCATATTTCAGAGCGCGAAGCCAGAATGCCTGGCTCAGCCTTGGAATTTGTGTGAAAACTTTTGAGCCCCAATAAGTAGGCAATGGTTTTTGCCGAGATGAGGCTGGCTCTTGATACATGCTATCTGCTTGTATGTGTATATGTATAGTCAGCTATGCACATAAAGAGAGACCTAAAGAGAGCAAATAATGCTATTTTAAAGTATTTGATATAATTTTATTATGATTTATACAAAGTTGCTTAAGGAGTCTTGCCTTCCCTCTCCCTCTCTCTCTCTGCCTGCTTTAGATATATTTATGTATGTTTTTGTTTGCTTATATATTATATATGTGTTCATAGTCAGCAATTTATGCATATATATATTGTATGTACATACATATATATAGTTTATTATTCTATAGCATTCCAATGAGTTGACCCTTGAACGCCACGCTGAACTTGCAACTGCTGCTGGCTCTGGCGCTGGCTCTGGCGCTGGCTCTGGCGCTGGCTCTGGCGCTGGCTCTGGCTCTGGCTCTGGCTCTGCTTCTGTTCTCTCTCCCCCCTGTGTGTCCTTTCATTATATGACCATGTAACATGTGCGTGCCACGCCCCCTTCCTACCCTTCCGCGGGCACTGGCTACATGCGCCGATAAGTTGGTTAAAAGTTCAATGACGCTTTTTGACGGCTTTTGACTCTCTTGGCATGTTGTTGTCACTATCTTTTTTTTGGGGGCTATGTATGTATAGTAAGGCTTTCCGCAGGTGTGTCTGCGTGCAGGTGCGCACAGCTGTCTGGCCAGCCGGCGAGCCGCATAATTTCCGACGAACAGCAGCGCCAACAGCCTGGCTTCATTGCTTTTTTCGGGTTGGGCGGGCAGTTGAGGCTCGGGTCAGCCAGCTGACAACTGTGTCCAGGCGGCGCGAGTGCCAGGACGCGCGGTCATGGCAACGTCTCATGCATGCTGCCAGTCCGCCAGTCCGCCAGGCCGTCAGTCAGTCAGTCAGTCAATCAGTCAATCAAGCAGCCATTCAATTTATCGTTGACTTAACTTTTTGATGGTTACAAAATGAAATTTATGAAGCCCGCCGACCCAGACCTGCCCTCACCCTACTGCCCCCGCTGCTGAGCAGGGCAAAGCCAGTTGAACGACTAGCAGATGCCCTGTCAGAGGCTCTTGCTGGCAGATCTCATCCGATCTCTTCCGATATTCCTATTGGCTAAGTCTTTCTGCTTTCTCTCTGTTTCTGCCTTTTCTCCGCTCTAATGTCTCGGCTCATCTTTAGCCTTTAGTTCTGCCTACAGGGTATCTCTTAAGTCGTATCTCTTTACTTTGTTGCTGCCTGTTTCATTGCCATTCATACGCTCACACACACACACACACACGCACACATCCATCAGCTGCAGCTGGCGCTTGATGCCAACTCTCAGACCCCAAAAACTTGGCCTCTGCCGCCGACCTGTAGCTGCTGCTGCTGCTGCTGCTGGCCTGGGTCCTCTGTCGAAGTGTTATCTTTGCGGTGGCATCTATAATGGGTTTTGTCACGTCGCAGACGCGTCTGCCATCATCTCTCTACCTCTCTCTCTCGCTCTCTCTCTCTCCCTCGCTCTCTCGCTCTGTCCACTTTCGTGCAACTGTTTGCTGAGGCATGAAAAACGCACGTCGACATCAATAAACTTAAAACAAAAAGCGAGCGGCGAGGGCCAGCGGCAGGTCACCTTTTGCCTCACACACACACACACACACACACACACACACTTGCACATGTGTCTGTGTGTGTGTGTTGTTGTTGTTGCTTTTGTAAAACATTTGCGTGTTGTTTAAGCCGCTTTACGTAGTACGCAGCTCGTCTATCCGCTTAATAACTTTGGCGCCAAATGTCAAGCGCAACAGGGGTGAGTGTGTGTGTGTGCGAGTGTGTGTGTGTGTGTGTGTGTGTGGCAAGTGTATCAAATTGGCAGCCCGTTATCCAGTTGACTTTTCACAAATTTTCCAACGTAATTGTTAAAGCTCGCAATGCGGTCAAGTGACCCAAGTGTGTGTGTGTGTGTGGCAGTCCAAGACAAACATAGATAAGAGAGAGAGGGGGGGAGGAGGAGGAGGAGGAGTGGGTGGTTTGCTGAACGGGTGGCCCTAGCCTCGGCTACGGCTCCGGCCAGACACCCAATAAAATTATATTGTACATGCATGCGGCAATAAATAAATTAGAACAAGGTGCCACCAGCGGCAGCTGCACGAGAGTGCCCAAAGAGAGAGCGAGAGAGAGAGAGAGAGAGTGGGAGAACAACATTTTATTTTGCCTTTTAATAATAAACCGAAGCATAGCTCGAAGAGGGCGTGGCGGGCGAGGAAGCGACTGCGTCGGCAGTCAGATGCAATTTATTGATAATATATATGCGGCGACCTTAAAGAGAGTGAGTGAGAGAGAGAGAGAGAGAGAGAGAGAGGGAGAGAGAGAGGGAGAGTGGCAGAGAGCGGGCAGCGCGCCAGCGAGAGACGACAATAAATGCGATGCGAAAACCTTTTGGCAATTTGTTGCGACAAATTTTTGGCAATATTTTGCTGACCAGCGGGAGCAAAGCGACAGCAGCCAGACGGACGGACAGGCAAATTTACGGCGGGCTGATAAGCAAGAGAGTAAGAGAGAGAGAGAGAGAGAGAGAGAGAGAGAGAGAGAGATAGAGAGAGAGGAAGAGTGTGAGTAATAAAGCAATGAAGAAAAGATTGAGAGAGGGTGAGAGAGAGAGAGAGAGAGAGCGGAGGAAATGTGATTTAATAATTATATTTGCTGAAGAGAGGAAGAGAGGAGAGAAAGCTTGACAGATGGTGTTAGAGAGAGCATGGAGAGAAGGGAAGAGAGAGTGATGAGTGAAAGGCAAAGAGAGAAGAAAGAAGTGAGGGGAGAGGAGAGAGGAGAGGCAGAAGAGAGATGAGAGAAGGCAGAAGTGAGAAGGGAGAAGTGTGAAGGGGGCAGAGAGAAGAGAGAAGAGAGGATGGAGTATAGAGGAGAGAGGAGAGATGAGAGATGAGAGAGGAGAGATGAGAGGTGAGGAATTAGGGAAAAGAGAAAAGAGTAGAGTGAAGAGAGATGAGAGAAGGGAGAAGGCAGAAGTAAGAAAAGAGAAGAGAGAAGATAGTAAAGAGAAGGGAGCAGAGAAAAAGAAGAGAGAAGTGACAAAAGGGTAAAGAGAAGAGAGAAAAGAGTAAAGAGAAGAGGGCAGAAACTAGGGAAACTATATATATATAGCATAGATAGATTGCATATATATATATATATATATATATATATATATATATATATATATATATATATATATATATATATATATATATATATATATATATATATATATATATATATATATATATATATATATATATATATATATATATATATATATATATATATATATATATATATATATATATAAAGAAATTACTTGGATCTACTAAAAAAATACTTCAAACTTGATATGGCTGATTGTTAGTGTATTGGACAGTCGGGTACAGCCGATTGTAACACGCTTAAGTGCCTATAAATAGATTTAACTCATACAGAAATAACATTTATCTGATATTGATTCATGATTATGCAAAGGAAATCGAATTCGAGCGCAGAAAACTTTTGATTTCCCATCGGCTGACAAGGGCCAACTGCAGCTGGCGACGTTTACAATAAATAAGTTAATTTTGACATAATTTCAATATGAAATGCGCGATTAAATTGCAATTAAGTTGATTTGATTATACTTTTCGCATTAATAAATCATTCTCTCTCTCCCTCTCTCTCTCTCTCTGTAGGAATACAATTCGAAGACTGCCTCATGCCACGCCATCCACTACTACCAGCCACATTCGCACTCGCATCTGCAGCGCATCAACAACAATTGCTGCAGCAGCAGCAACTGTTGCTGCAACAACTCCTTCGCCAGCCACACGCAACAGCAACAGCAGCAGCAGCAGCAGAAACAGAAATCGAAACATAGATACGGTCACACTGGCCGCAGTCGCTACAACTACAAATACGACGCCGTCGAGGAGTGCTGCCGTCCGATCTTCCACGAGCAATACGGCTCCTTTGCGGACATGTTGTGAGTGGGCATCAGGCGGTGGGCGGCACGACGGAACACACGGTACCTACGACAGACTAACTACAAAGTGTTATACTATATAGAGGAGAAGGAAGAGGAGGACAAGGAGGAGGAGGAGCTAAAGGAGAAGGAGGAGGAGGAGGAGGAGGCTGAGCAGGAGACGGAGACAGAAACAGATGCGGATACGGATTGAGGATGATTGAAGATGTGCATATGAATGTTAGCTGGTTACTTAGGTAGTTTCATCATTTAGGCATGAATGCATGCACACACACACACACACACACCCTAACACACACCCTAACACACACACACACAGGCAGTATACCTAAAGAATATATTAAAAAGAAAGATGTAGTGAATTTTTTATAGATATTTGAGTGTGTTTATCTCTAAAGACAAACAAAAGAAACGATTAGCGATAAACGATAAACGATAAACGATTTGAGTGTTAAAATATATAAATATATATGATAACTATATATTGATGTATACCCCTACGCACAGAGAGAACATTATGTTAAATTGCAAGAATATATATATTTCAAATATATGTATTAAACCCCTTGATATCTGGCTATAAATGGCACGCGCTATAAATGTTGGGCATATACATACATATATATACATGTGTCTGTATCTAAATATACTATTTATTCATGTAAATATATGATAAATCGATATCCATACTATATATATATATATATATACATAAATATATAACGAAACTAACTATGTGAAAGGCATACAAAGTTTTTTTTTTTTTTTTTTGGAAATTCCGTCTAGAATTAGCATTGAGAATTGTTGTTGTTCTATATATGTATAAACAGACATACATACATATATATATAAATATATATATATATATATATATAAATATATATATATATATATATATATATATATATATATATATATATATATATATATATATATATATATATATATATATATATATATATATATATATATATATGTGCGTGTGTGCACATATATATATCGATATAAAGTTTTTTTTGGTATAATAGACTAGATCTAGGATCTGGCCTGGCCTGGCCCAGAGATTGTCTTAAGTAAGCGCATTTATTTCAAAAATAAAACGAAAATAAATCTAAATAAATATATAAAAATAAATATATGTATATGTATGCATAATAATATGTAAACTTTACTATATATATATATATATATATATATATATATATATATATATATATATATATATATATATATATATATATATATATATAAACTATATATAATACTAACAATATTTTTTTATTTATAATATTGCAAATGCTTGTACATAGAGTTAAAACCGATATTTGATGGCAACATTTTAATAATAAAATAAATATAATAAATACATAAATATATATAAAAACAAAAAAGAATTTTTTTTCAAATACTATTATTGCTATATGCATAGATAACTCTTGGTATGAGTGTTAAACAAATGTAAATAAATTGAATTGCATTGAAGCAGACTCTTAACAGAAATATATATATAAAAAATATATATATATAAGAAAGTCAAAGCACACATACATACATAGAGCAACAGAGGGTCTTTGGGGAGTCGTTCACTTATTAAAAAAAAAAAAAAAACAAAAAGAAGAAAATTATATAAAAAATGTGTCTTAAAAAAGAAAATGAAAATGCATGCACATACATACATACATAGACTCACAGATTTATATATGTGTGTGTGTATTATTGATGGTTAGTATATATATATAGATATATGTATTTCAGACATAAATAGCGAGAGCACGCTGCAAAGCGCTGTCTTTATTGTATTCCCTAAATGTGGTGTCGACTCCAACTCAAAAAAAAAAAAAAACAAAACAAAACTAAGAAAAAAGAAAAGCAAAGAGATTCAATGTCAAGTTAAAAGCATAAAAAATACATTTAAATTGGGCAATTGTGAAAGTGAACCGAGATCAAGCTAAGCTAACACACTAGGAAAGGCACAGCAAGTGGCGTGGGGCAGGGCGCAAAAAGCATTGCATACTTTTCGGCGGGCACTTCAACTCCCACACACACACGCACACTAACACGAATATATCAAATTTTAAATTCTCAAACTGCACTTTGCAGAATTTTAAATGTCTAAAATAAACGTAAAGAGCAAAAAAACAAAAAACAAAAAACGAAAAATATATAAAGAAATGCATAAAAATATTGGATTTAAAATAAATAAATAAATAAAAAAAAAAAATAAATAAAACAAGAATTACAGCGTAACTATTCAAATACCAGACAATTTTAACAAAACTAAAACGCAAAAAATTTAGCACAGAAAAAAGAAAACATTTCAAAACAAGCTAAAAAAATTGAATGATTTAAGCAGACATTTTTTTTGTTGAGCTCGTTTGATTGCTAAATGCTAAATATATAGTTGTAATTAATGGTTCTCTTAACTTTAGTTTTCACGCTACTTTTACATATATACAAATACATATATATATATATAAATATATTTTGTTTGTTTTTTTTTTTTTCGTAAAAGAAAAAAGCTTAAAATGTGATATTTTATAAAACTATAAACCACAAGAGAGCGCAGAGAGTAAACAGAACAGAGAAACCGTCTAAGCACACAGACACACACACACACACACACACACACACACACACACACACGCATACACACAGACACACACGCACGTACACACACTCACACATTGACAAGAAACTGGCATTATTTAAGAAAGGAAACGTTTTGCACTTTATTGTCATTAAATTATGATTATTATTGTATAATTTAAGCGAACTGTAAGTAACGTTATATTCATTATTGATGAGACACAAATAAAAATTAAATTAAATAACAAACAAAAAACAAAAAATATGATTAAATTCATTTGATGGGAAGGAAAGATTTCAGCAAAAGGATCTGTTGCTGCCGCTGCTGTTGCTGTTGCTGTTGCTGTTATAGCGCTTTAACAGCGCGTTGGCTCTGCAACACGTTCCACAGCGTGTGGAACGCAACATGTTGGCCGGCTGGCCGGCTAACGGGCCGGCAAACATGTTGTGCTGCATACCATGCAGCTGTGCGACGTTTCACAGGTGGCTGCTTCAAATAATAAAACTGCAGCATACTTTCAGGCGGCGCCAGAAACTGCAGCCGCTTTAAAGTGCAGCATACTTGCAGGCGGCGGCATAAAAATCAAATTCAAATTCAAAATCATGTTGAAACAAACGAAAATTGTGAAGTGCTGCTGCTGCTTCTGCTGCTGCTGTCCGGCTGCAGCGTAAGCTGGATTTGTATCTGTTAGTTTTCGCAATTAAATTGTTTTGGCCAAATCGCATCAATTTATCGCTTGAACGGCTCAACAGCTGCAGCCCGAGCAACTGGCTGGAAAATCCGCTTGACGCAACTCAAGAATAGCTTCGCTCTGGCCCATGCAATAAAAACTTGAACTGCTCATTGTTCTGATGCGATTTGCCCAACTCAAACACTTTAAATATGTATGTCTAGAGGAGTATATATATACATATATATATATATATATATATATATATATATATATATATATATATATATATATATATATATAGTTTGTTTCGGCTCGAGTGATAATCAGCTTTGGCTTTAATGCTGCAGCCATAAAAATATAAAATTCATTTTTGCCATTGCAATGGGCTTTAAAGCTCTTCTGACTTTTTATGCTCTGAGTGTGTGTGTGTGTGTGTGTGTGTGGGTGTTGGATGCTCTGCGGGCTCGTTGTTTGTATCTGTAAAGCAATTAATAATAATTGGCCCTAAAAACCCCTTTTCACTCTCTGTCAAATGTGTGTGTCTGAATGTGTGTGTGTGTGTGTGTGTGTGTGTGTGTGTGTGCTTAACAACAACTACATCAGGGCAGCAGCTAGCAGCTACAACAAACAGCGGCAGTCCGTTAAGGCACGTTTGGGGCTGAGGCGAGGGCGCAGCGATGGCTATTTGCAAATATTTACAACATCCGCTGCCCGGGCTGTACAAACAAACAAGCACACACACACACACACACGCGCGTATCGCCTCGCACACATGTGACTTCTGTGCGCGCTTTGGCAAATAAAAGTTCTGAAATGCGATTATCTTGATGAATTGGAATTTGAATTTTAATTCTCTGCTGCTGACCAACACACGCACACACGCACACACACACACACACACACATAGATGCACAGCAATTGCCGTCAGCAATGACACCTCTCTACCAGTCTACCCCCCACCCCCCCCCCCTGTCTCCCCACTCCCCGCTCTGATTCGCCAATTGGCCAAAACATGTTGTTCATCATCAAAAAGTTCTCGCATTTGGCATTTAGATTCGCCCCGGCGCAAAACAGTTTTCAGTTTACAGTTTTCCGGCAAATCGGACGGAATGCGTGCCCGTAACGGATACGTATGCGTTTTGCGGCAAACGGAATCTGCAGCCGCGTAACTGTAACTGTAACGGAGTCTGGCATCAGAGTCAAGTGGCTCGCTGGGGCTATTCATACCTGTTGTAATTGCAGAGCGCCAACTGTATCTGAGTGTATCTCCCACTCTCCCACTCTCTCTCCCACCCTCTCTCTCTCGCTCTCTGCATGTGTGTCGCTGGCAATTCTCAAAAGCATAAAAGTCAAATTTGTCGCATGGCCCACGGAGACGACGGCCGCCAGTTTTTGCATTTCCCCAAGCAGCCGCGGGCCAGGTGCGGGCACAGGTAATTGGCTTTGCCATATTCGTATCTCGAGCATACGCTTGTCATTTAGATACGCATCCTCCACCTGCCAGCTGCCCCCTACCACACCACCCACCCACCCACTACCCCAATTGCCAAACAACAGCCTGAAACCGAGCACAATGCAAAAAGGGTAATCGTCCAGAGAGAAAACGAGAGAAAGAGAGAGAGAGAGAGAGAGGGAGAGAGAGAGTGGAGCACAAATAGGATTCACGCACAGGCGCCCCCATTGAGGTGGACAGCGCTAAGGATACAGCTGCTACAGCTGTAGCTGACCTAATGAACCCTTCAGAAGAGTCAATTGCCAACTGTTTGCTGCACTCTGTACGCCAGCTGGATAATGTGCGTTGTGAGTGGGGAAGGGGGGTCGGGGGAGGGGGTGGAGTCAGGGCTGATCATGCTTGCACCCCAAGCGAGAGTGAGCGAGAGAAAGAGAGAGAATGATAGACAATGATAGAGAGCAAAAATATAGAGAGAATGGAAGAGACAGAAAGCCAGAGTGTGAGAGGAAGACAAGAAGAAGAAAGAGTGAGAGACCAATAGAGAGAAAATGAGAGAGAGAGAGAGAGAAATGAAGAGGAAAGAGATACAGAAAAAGAAAGAGAAGAGCGCCAGAAAGACAAAGAGATGGAGCCAGAGACGTATATAAAGAGAAAAAGAGAGAGAAAGAGAAAATATGAAAGAGAGCAAGATACAAAGGCACAGAGAGACGGCGAGATACAGAGAGAGAGAGAGAGAGAGAGAGAGAGAGAGAAAGAAAGAGAGAGAGAGAAAGAGAGAATGAGAGAGAGTGAGAGAAGAGAGAGAGAGAGAGTGAGAGAGAAAGAAAGAGAGAGAGAGAGAGATCTAGCCAATCAAAACTCCAGAGAGTCTTAACTCCTGAATGCATTCCGATCACTTAAGACTGCGCTAATCGAGCGTGCTCGACTACAAAATACCCCACCTCTATACGATACGTTCCCCTTTCCTCCTCTTCCCCTTGACTTTTCTAGTTATCTAGATTGACAAAGGAACTGCTGGATATACCGAAAAAAGCTCCATTTGATAAGTTTACTCAAAGAGAGAGAGAGAGAGAGAAAGAGAGAGTGAGAGAGAGAGAGAGAGGGAGAGGGAGAGGAAGAGGGAGATAGCGCTGCAATTGAAAGCGCAAATTGCGCTCTTCAGCACTTCAACAGCAGCCAGCGGCTAATGCCGCTGCTTAAGACCCTTTAACCTCTTCGCCTGCCCTTTACGGCTCAGCGTAGTAATCAGAGAAAGAGAAAGAAAGAGAGAGAGAGAGAGAGAGAGAGGGGCAGAGCGCGAGATAGGGCTAATGATTAATACGAGCAGCGAAGCTGACGACCGACGCCCACTTGCCAAGTATTTATCGCTCAGCTTTTTACAACTCTGATGGCCCGTGAGGGCTGGGCGAGGGCGAGGGTGGGGCAGGGGGATCCCTAATAGGATTCACTCTGTTTATGTGCATGCTAATTAGAGAGACAAAAACACATTTCTGTTGCCGTTGCTTAATTGATGAAGTGAAAAAGCTGCCAGCCATCCGCACCACAAAAAAAAAAACAAGAAACGAAAAAAAAAAGAAACAAAAAAAAAGAAAATGAAAAAAAAAAAGAAAATGAAAATGAAATGAAATGAAATGAAATACTAAAAGTACGTAGTAAAAGTTATCGGGCAAATGACACTCCCAGTTTGAGTTTCAGTTTCGGTTTCAGTTTCAGTTTCCATTCCATTCCATTCCCATGCCCATTGCCAGCCCATTCCCATGCCCATTGCTCTGAGTGAGACCCACTTTCGGAGCATGCAAATGAGCTCGGGCAGCAATGATAAATATCGTTTTAAATGACAAACAGGCAAAAAGATGTGCCCTGGCAATAATAAACCTGCAAAATTAATTGCTTTTAACCGCAAGGCGGGCACCAAGCAGCGCCCCACAGCACGGACCGCGGCGCTTGCCAGGGCAGCTGCAGCTTAGGCATTTGGGCTAGAGCATCGCCCACTCGGCCCGACCTGAAGCGCAAAAAAGCAGAGAAAAACACTCAGAGCTGTGTGGCGACGCGTGCATACCCTATCTGAGTCTGGACATTAATCCATTAATAATAATATATCTAATATATATTTAGACCTTCTAGAATATCTATAAAAATAAATATGTATATCCAAGCTGCTGCATAGTTCATATAGGTACGCCCTTCCTATCAGATCATCTCTATCCAATTGCTGTCCAAGCAGCATTCTCTGCTGAGACTGTCCAATTCAGCTCTTTGCTCAAGTCAGATATACGAGTATATATGACATACGATAGATATATATTCATAGCTTATCAAGAATACTAAAAGCTCATAGTGCAAGACTAATTCGATACCGTTCCAATTGGCACATGTGGAGCAATCTGAAAGGCGTTTTATAGCTTTAGTCTTTCTTCTTCTGTTTTCTATATTTTGCATATTTTCCATATTTTCTATGTTTTCTATTTGTTCAATATTTGCTATGTTTTCTATATTTTTATTTTCTATGTTTTCAATATTTTCTATGTTTTTATTTTCCATATTTTCTATATATTCAATATTTTCAGTTTTCTATATTTTCTATTATTTCTATATTTTCTATTATTTCTATTATTTCCATATTTTCTATATTTTTATATTTTCTATGTTTTTAATTTCTATATTTTCTATGTGTTCAATAATTTCTATATTTTTATTTTCTATATTCTCTATGTTTTCGATATTTTCTAAATTTTCTATATTTTCTACGTTTTCTATATTTTTATTTTCTATGTTGTCAATATTTTCTATATTTTTACTTTCCATATTTTCTATGTATTCAATATTTTCAGTTTTCTACATTTTCTTTTTTTTCTATTATTTCTATATTTTCTATTATTTCTATATTTTCTATATTTTCTGCCAATTGAAATTCATTCCAATTCTAGTCTTCTCTGCTTATATTTTATATTATATTATATATAATGCTCATAGAAAGCTCTTCAAATCCGCCACTTCACTCGCCCTTCGGCTGTTACAAACTGCGCAGCAAAGTTGTGCATACCCTTCGAGGCAGGTTCAGGGCAAAACGTGTTGTGGCTCGGGCCGAATGAAATTAGCTGGAAACATGTCGCCTCATTAGCGCAGAGCAAAAGTAAATCTACATGGAATTAATGAGCGAATGCCAACACATCAACTGGCTCAGCTCGACAAGCTCTCCAAGCCACCCCACCCCACTGCACCACCCAGCCAGCCACCTGGCAGGTAATTGCGCGCCTAATTTGTTGCAGCAACATCGTTTGTGGCTTTCATCTTGGCTGACATCTGCGCTTTGACTGAGTGCAGCGTCGCCTTCGGCTGCCCACGACTTCCGCTCACTGGTTGGGGTCAGTTGCAATTGCCAGCGTCGCAACCACCCAACCACCCACCTTGCCACCGCCACAGCCAATTATGGAGCGCAATTAGCACGTCTCGCAAAACGCATGCGACGCATTTATCGAGTTGCTCAACTGCAGGCAGCAACAAAGCCTCGCCAGAAGGCTTCCCATTGCAAACCCAAACGGACGCCACCTGAAAAAGGCCAGCTCCAGCTCCAGTGGCTGTTGCCATTGCCATTACAATAGCTCATGAGGTGAACTCCAATTGCGCTGCAGATTCAGTTGACTTCATGTCCTGCAGCTCGTTTCCACTTCTCTCCACCTCTCTCCTCTCCTGCTCCTCTTTTAGTTGCTCTTTTAGCTTCTAGCATTTCGCTCTTCAGCTAGTTCAGCCTCCTTTCGCTTCAGTTACGTTCCGATTGGTCCATTTCCCACTTTCGCTGTTCAGTTCCTTCTCCAGTTAAAGTTCTTCATAGACTTCCTCTTACAATTGATCTGCCTCTTTCACTTGCTCTTCCAGTTCCTCTTCCAGTTCCTCTTCCAGTTCCTCTTCCAGTTCCTCTTTCAGTTCCTCTTCCAGTTCCTCTTCCAGTTCCTCTTCCAGTTCCTCTTCCAGTTCCTCTTCCAGTTCCTCTTCCAGTTCCTCTTTCAGTTCCTCTTCCAGTTCCTCTTCCAGTTCCTCTTCCTGTTCCTCTTTCAGTTCCTCTTTCAGTTCCTCTTCTAGTTCCTCTTCCTGTTCCTCTTCCAGTTCCTCTTCCTGTTCCTCTTTCAGTTCCTCTTCTAGTTCCTCTTCCAGTTGCTCTTTCAGTTCTTCTTCCTGTTGCTGAACTGGGAAATCATATATAATAAGGAACTCCTCTCCCAGCTCCGCTTCCAGCCTTTCTCTTCCCTTTCCGTTACACTTTCTTTTCCACTTTCGTTTACCCTTTCAGTTGTCATTCCAGCTTGAGCCAGTCCCTTTCCATTCCTCCTCTTTCCATTTGTCCAAATCTTCTTGATCAAGTTGCTCTTTCAGTTATCCATCCAGTCATCCTTCCAGTCATCCTTCTAGTTATCCTTCCAGTTCTCCTTCTAGTTATCCTTCCAGTTCTCCTTCCACTCATCCTTCCAGTCATCCTTCTAGTTATCCTTCCAGTTCTCCTTCCACTCATCCTTCCAGTCATCCTTCCAGTTCCCTTTCCCTTTCCACTTCCCTTTCCAGTTGCCTTTCCACCTCCAGTTCACTCTCAATATTCTTCCTCTTACAGCTGATCTCTGTCTGTTCCCCTTTCCACACGCTCCTGCTCCTGCCGCTTCCCTTCCAGTTTCCTTCCCAGTTTTCCAGCTTCACTTTGATGCCATCCCGCCAGCTGGATCTTGGGCTAAAGAGAGAAGTTGCTGCTGCATTGATTTTCTTTCAGCTGCTCTCAGGCGAATGTCATTGACCACACGCCGCCCGCCGCCCGCCGTCTGCCGCCCGCCGCACTCCACTGTCCACGCGTACAACAAAGGGGCGTTGCAGTGGGCTAAAACGGTCTGGCGGTTAGTCGGCGTTGGCCGAGTGGGCGGGCCGAGCCGGCTGAGCGGGCTGAGCGGGGCGCCGCAGTCAACAACCACCAAAAGTAATCATCGCAAACGTTGTCGGCGAACTTGTTTGGGTGGATTGCGTTGCAGGCAGCCACTGCTGGCGTCCAACTGTGAGGCGAAACTATGACGGCCTTTGGCCTCCAGCTGCCGCTGTCCACCAGAAGCCACCAAGAACCAGAAGCAAAGGCAACGCCAAAGCCAAAGGCAGAAGCAAAAGCAAAAGCAAAAGCGAATGCGATTAACGTTTCAATATGCGACAGTTGCACCATGGCAGTGGCCCAGGCTGGGCCGTGGCAAGGGGCGGGGCACCCAGCCAGGCGTGCCTGGGGAGCGCTTGTGGATTTGGGCCCGTTCGCTCATAGAAAGTAATGTGCTAAGCTGCAGCAGCCGAGGCGACTCCTCCAGCTCCAGCTTGACTCTGTTCTTGTTGTTGTTGTTGTGGCAGGGACAAAAGGTCATTATAACTTGACTTGACATAGAAAAAGCTGCAAATGTTACCCCATAAACTCAGCTGCACTTCAAGTGGCAGACGGGCTGGGTTGGGGTGGGTGGGAGGTGTGGGTGGATAGCTGGCCATCTGCTGTCAAAGTCGCCGCGCAATGAGCGAACGTAATGGCAATTAACGCCGTCACTTACGTAACGCAGCCAGTGTTGGATAACGCTGTGAGCCAAGCTAAGGTAGAGAGCTATAAAGGGCTATAGACTTTTACTTTGACCTTGTTATACATCAATTAACAAGATATATATATAGGATAGATACCTGCTTCTGAGTGTCCCAGAACTTACGCAAGATTTGAATTTGGCGCCATTTGTGCGGCAAAGTGTTGTCCACCCAAGAAACAAAAATACAGCATGAAAGCTGACAGCTCAGGGTTACTCAAAATGCAGCGCTGCACGGGAGAAAAAAAGTATTTTTATTTTTGAGAAATATTTTTTGTAAATACTGCAAGGTTTGCCAGCAACAGTGGTTGCTGGAAAGCTTCAACAGAAGAGGGCCTCTGTGCCTGCAAAGTCATGGAAGCCATTTACCCGAAGAGCTACTCCATACATAAGCCTATGCTGTGGGCTATATAAATAAATGCAAGATTTGGAAATTGTAATTAAAAACCTGTGTTTTCTATCAAAATTACTTCCTGCGTGAATTTTGGGACACGTTGCACTAGATAAATTTGCAGCTGAATCTTTATGCAGTGCTTAAACTCGTCTCTCCCAGATACGTCTCTTGAGATACTTTCCATATCTTTTTATACTTTTATCTAACTTGTAACTCATGGATACCGAAAGATGATCGACTGTGTGTCTCTGTCATCATCTATCAGCTGAAGCCTATCTGATTCAGTCAGTTCAGCTTTAGCTTTAGATATATATTCTTGCACGAAAATCAAAATCGATAATTGCTATCGATAACTGTGCATATATCCGGCCAGCCAGCCAGCCAGACATCGGCCCGCTGGGCTTATACTCATAATGACGTAATGACGTAATGACGTAATGACGTAACGCCGTGGCTATGCAGCCAACAGAGTTTTTCAATTAGTTCCGCCGCTAATAATTCACAATGTTGCGCTGCACTTGTTGCCAGCGGCCATTTGTGCAGTTCAATGCAGCAACAATGGCAGCCGCCCACCTGTCTGCCCACCTGCCTGCCCGCCTGGCTGGCCTAATTAATAACTAATGATGTGCAGTGCGCTTATTAGGGAGCTTGCATACATTATCCTAGCCTAATATCATTATATAGCCAGTCGGCTCGACTAACTGGCTGCCAGCTGCCAGCTGCCAGCTGGCTCTGCCTCTGCCTCACCTGCCAGGTGTGCCTCGGCAACTGCCGACACGTTGCGACTCGCACGCACGCACACAAAGAAATCCAATTATGACAATCAAGGCGGACAAATGCAGTTGGAGCCGCAGCCGGCGTCTGGCCCCACTGACAGCTGACAAATGACAGACAGCCGGACAGCTGAGCGGACGGACGGACGGATGGAGGGACGGATGGAGGGATGGAGGGACAGACAGCCGCCCCACCTGTTTGCTGTCGAGTTGGTTTTTGCCTCGAAAGCTCGGGAGACACTTGGCTGCCTGCTGACAGCCGCATTGATGCTGAGAGTGAGAGGGAAAGAGAGGGCGTGACACGCACCCCCTCCCCCTCACACCCCCTCCCCCTCGCACACACATTGTTATTTAGAGCGCGCTCTAATTTTAGCCTGGGGAGCTGTGGCCAAAAATTATCTAATAATAAGCCAGCAGCCAGCTAGGAGAGCTTCCTCTGGGCTAGCGCCCCTCTGCCCAGCGCCTCTGGCCAGCCCCTCTGGCCAGCCCCTCTGGCCAGCCCCTTTGGCCCCCGCGCATACTTCAGCTAAGCTCCATCTAATTTGCAACTAATTGCAAGTCATTAAAATGGTCTCCTCTCACTCTACCACGCTCTCTACCCATCCCTCTCTCTCTCTCTCTCTCACTCTGCCCGCTGCAAGTCCATTTTAATCTAGCAATTAAGGAATAATGTGTTTTAATTAACCGCTAAAATCTAAAAAGCGCGCATAAATAACCAATTGACAGCGGGCCAAAGGCTCTGTCTCTCTCTCTCTCTCTCTCTATCTCTCTCTACCCCCACTCCCTCCCTCCCTCTCCCTCTCGCAGCTGCTTTGCATTGCAGCGACAGCGTCGCGCCCATAAATTGAATTATGTTAAGCCTCGCATAATGGTCAAAATAACACGCAATTTGCGGCGACTCGCGAATGCCAGCGACAGCGACGGGCGACAGCGCGAGCCACGCCCAGCGTTAGCCAACGCCCACGCACACCACCCAGCCAAGGCCAAATCGATGGAAAGTGCGCGCTCACACCCTTGACTTAATCCTCTCCTCTCCTCTCCTCTCCTCTCCTATCTCCTCTCTCCTCTCCCTCTCCTATCTCCTATCTCCTATCTCCTATCTCCTATCTCCTATCTCCTATCTCCTATCTCCTATCTCCTATCTCCTATCTCCTATCTCCTATCTCCTATCTCCTATCTCCTATCTCCTATCTCCTATCTCCTATCTCCTATCTCCTATCTCCTATCTCCTATCTCCTATCTCCTATCTCCTATCTCCTATCTCCTATCTCCTATCTCCTATCTCCTCTCCTCTCCTCTCCTCTCCTCTCCTCTCCTCTCCTCTCCTCTCCTCTCCTCTCCTCTCCTCTCCTCTCCTCTCCTCTCCCTCTCCTCTCCTCTCCTCTCCTATCTCCTCTCTCCTCTCCCTCTCCTATCTCCTATCTCCTATCTCCTATCTCCTATCTCCTATCTCCTATCTCCTATCTCCTATCTCCTATCTCCTATCTCCTATCTCCTATCTCCTATCTCCTATCTCCTATCTCCTATCTCCTATCTCCTATCTCCTATCTCCTATCTCCTATCTCCTATCTCCTATCTCCTATCTCCTATCTCCTATCTCCTATCTCCTATCTCCTATCTCCTATCTCCTATCTCCTATCTCCTATCTCCTATCTCCCTATCTCCTATCTCCTATCTCCTATCTCCTATCTCCTATCTCCTATCTCCTATCTCCTATCTCCTATCTCCTATCTCCTATCTCCTATCTCCTATCTCCTATCTCCTATCTCCTATCTCCTATCTCCTATCTCCTATCTCCTATCTCCTATCTCCTATCTCCTATCTCCTATCTCCTATCTCCTATCTCCTATCTCCTATCTCCTATCTCCTCTCCTCTCCTCTCCTCTCCTCTCCTCTCCTCTCCTCTCCTCTCCTCTCCTCTCCTCTCCTCTCCTCTCCTCTCCTCTCCTCTCCTCTCCTCTCCTCTATCATCTTCTCTCCTCTCATCTCCTTTCCCCTGTTAATTTTGGTAAAATCACTTAATCCTTTGAATATCGCCTCTGTCATGACACCTTAACCCACATTCGCCTGCACCACCCCACCAGCCCGCAGTCGAAAAGAAAACCAAAGCCAACATTTCCACATTAAATGACGCGCAAATTTACATTTACTGGCAGCTGGCAGCAGGCAGCGGGCAGCCTTTGGTCCAACTCATCGACAGCTCGTCCTCAGCCTTGTCGTCCTTGTCGTGGTCGTCGGCAGGGCATTAGTGACGCTCCGCAGCTTATTTACCTAGGAATGCGTGTAGAGTGACACCAGCAGGAGGGAGGACAACATTCTCGCTCTGACCTGGCCGACGGCGGCACTCAGTTTGCCCGTTAGGTCGGGCAGCTACGCCGTATCAGAGCGACGCTCCGGCGTATTACTCTATTAAATTTAAATTAAAAATTGATTAAAACGAGCACTGGGCGAGCTTTGGCAGCGCGCAGCTGGAGGATACACACAATTAACGTTGCCTGAAATTGAGAAGGAGCCGTAGAAGGAGAAGGAGAAGGAGAAGGAGAAGGAGAAGGAGAAGGAGAAGGAGAAGGAGCCTTGCCACAGTTGCCGCACTTTTACGTAAGTTGCGGACCACAGCAAATGCGTTGCGGGTAAGCGACTCCTGCTTCCTGCGTTTTGGTAAATTAAATTTGCGCATTACGCAAATGAGCAGGCAACGCAACGCAACGCAACGTAAGACGTAAGGGGCGAGAGACTCGAGACGGCAACGAACCCTTGCCGTTGCCGCCTAATGATCCCTAGCCCAGAAGTCAAATTGAAAGCAAAAGCTCGAGCATTACCGAAAGGGGGCAACAACAGCATCAATCTCTACCCTCCCCTGCCCTCCCCTCCCCTCCCCTGTGGTCCGGCCAGCTGTCCTGTGAATGTGTGCGATTGTGAATGGGGCAGCGCAAGTGTGAATCGATCGACGGCGAATGGCTGAAGCAATTACAACTGTCGTTGCCAGCTGCCGGATGGCGGGCATTCAGTGCAGTGCAGTGCAGTGCATTGCGGACGTGCCAGGGCATGCCTGGGACAGCAGACCTGTGCTGCCTCTCCAGCTGCTCTTACGTAAGTGCTTACGACATTTGACTTTTGTGTGAGCGTAATCTGGTGAAATGCGATTACATTTCACTTGTCACTCAACTGATTCGACATCAAATCAATTTCCAGCACTACGTAACGTAAGCGATTACGTTACGTGATGAGTGAGTGCATGACAAAGTCTGGATGGTTACCAGTTTGGCGTCAGTTTGATGAAATGTAATTTAAAACAGCATTCTATAACATATAGCCACAGGCCTTAAGTAACGTAATTGATTACGTTACGTAAGTGTTGCTTTCATGGTGCGGCTTACTTATAGATAAGTTTTACATTACTTTTCACTCTTATAAAATAAATACGTGCATATGTGGTAACAAGTATTACGTATCGCTCTTACGTGACGTAAGTAAAAGGTAAAACATTTAAAGAGATTTATTCCATTTGATATCCCTAGAAAACTCTTACTGACTTGTATATATTATGTAAACAAGTTTTACGTATACGTTTTACGTTAAAGTCTTACGTGACGTAAGCTGGTTTTTGTTTACTCAAGGTGCGCTTCCCACATTTCGCCGAACACTCTTATTGTGACGTATATGCAGGGCTTACGTCAAACGCCTACGCAAGCATGCCGAGCAACCCCTTACGCGAGCAACCCCTTGCTGCGCAGCAGACAATCACAATGACAAACCCTTCCCGACCCCCCGGCCAACGTCAAGACATTTCCATCGCTGCCTAATGATGTCTGGCTGCCCAGAAATTGAGCAAAGGATGCTGCGTGGAGGCGGGGCAGGCGGGAGGCGGAACACCGACACGGATAATGTTCTTGTCAGCTATGCGCCGTGATTTGATTGAATTTTTGTGGTCTGGCGCTGACGCTGACGCTGGAGAATCCACGCCGTGCCGTGCTAACCCCGCTCGATGTGGAAGTCAAAGTCCGTTCAAGATTTGCGTGCAATTTCTTTTTACGTTTTAATTAAAAAGTGTCGCTTAGTGCGAATGTCCATTTGACTGATGGAGAGAGAGAGAGAGCGAGAGAGGGAGCGAGAGAGAGAGAGAGAGAGCTGAAGACGTAGCAATTAAGCCGCCGGTCGCTTGGCTTAATGAAAACGATTATCGACGAGGATGAGTCGGCTGCTGGGCGTGGCCAATGGGCTACAAACGTATTGCTTTACAAATTCTTTAATAAATTAAATGTCCGCTGGCATCGATGGGGGGTGGGGGGGCCAAAGGGCTGGCTAGACAGACAGGATAGAGTATCCTGGCTAAGGTATTTGACATCCAGGCTGGAGCTGGGGGAGGTGGGCAAGCCCGCGCTTGACTGCTCAACTTTATCATCAGTTATGCGCGCGTGTGTGTGTGTGTGTGTGTGTGTGTGTGTGCTGCCTGGGATCGCCTGATGGATGGGTGAATGCTTCAATGCCCTGACAGCCCCAGCCGACGCGGAGTGGGCGCCAAGTGGCCAGTTGCCAGTTGCCAGTCGCCAGTTGCCAAAGAGACACGAAATTAAATTAAATGTAATTTGTCGTTGACTAAGTATTTGCGGGCAGCGACAGCCGCGCATTTGTCAAATGTGTCCCGGGCCAGGGATGCGCCGGGCTCGGCTTTGAAGTGCCCAACGAGTGAGCGGCAGCCCGAGCGGAGCCTCGAAACAGAAGCTGAAACTGAAACTGAAAACTGAAAATGGAAACTGAAATTAAAAGCCGTTCTGGCGGCAGCTCGTCGGTTACTCGGTCAGTTAGCCAGTTGGTCAATTGACCAGCAGGAGGCGGGCGGCGTTGCGCATACGCCGCATGCGCCGACACATTTATGAGAAGCGAAATTAAAACGAGCTCCTCAATTACGCAAACTAAAACGAAACGAAACGAAACGAAAGTAAGGCTAAGCCAGCAGACAAACAAAGGGCATAAAAGCCTAAACGAAAGGGAGGCGAAGATAGAGAGCAATGCGAACAATGCGACTTCATTGTTCTGCTTGAGTTTTTTGTGCCTTTGGCTCGAATAATATAATAATAATAAAGTCGCGCCAATGAGGCGGCTCAACTCGTTCGAGCCATGGTTAGGGCCTCTGCCCCGGCCGCTGGCATGTTGAGGGCCAATAAAATCAAATTAAAAGGCGCCAAAGTGTCACGATTATGAGACTTTAAGTGAAATCAATTAAAAGAAAGAGCAAAGAGTAAACAAAGGAAGGAGCAAGAAGCAGCCAAGCAGCCGACCGACCAGGCAGCACCTGGCCTGGGCCATGTGTCAAACTGTCGACCCTGTCGCCGACGCCTCTGGGCGCCATTTGGGTGCGCCATGCAAATTACACGTTTAACAAATGGCCCGCTTTGTCGGAGCTCGGACAACGGCCAATAAAACAGCAGCAGGCAGCTGCAGGCTGCAGCCAGCCGCATTCTGCATACACTAGCCGCAGCGATATTCATCTCACTCTTGTATAAAGGAATTTACTATTGCACCTATTGCATGTCAGCGCCATCTCTTTTCCTCTCAGTCAGCCAAGCAGCGTCAAAGGCACTCTGGGTTCTTGCAAAGCTACAGCGTGCACACTGTTTGTCTCTCTCGCACGCCCACTCACGATCGTGCATAAAGTCTTATACAGTGCCGTTCAGTATAAGTGCCTGCAGCGAATGGCAATTAGTATAAGTACGAATGAGCTGCTCTCTCAGCGTTAGAGTAATTATGCACATAGCGCTGTCTCGCTCGCGCTCGAGCAAATGGATAGCGAATTGCAAGCGACTAAGCGGCACTTCAGCTACAGCTGGTCGGGGAGGCTGGCCAATTAAATTATGATGCCTGCCGCCGCGAGATGGCGCCACAACTGACCCAGTTGAGTTAAGTCATTTTTTATGGCAAATAATTAAGCCAAAGCGAGCGCGCGCGCGCTTTTCGACTAAATGCAAAAAAAAAAAAAAAAAAACGGAACGAGGCAGCGGAAATAAATGAAAAATCATATCAAACTTGGCCTGTCAGAGTGAGTGTGTGGGCGCTTAGGTGTGTGTGTGAGTGTGTGTGTGTGGGGGGCGGGCTAAAGGCAACAGGAAGTCAGCGGCGTGCTTCCTTTTAGCTTTGTGTTTTTCTTCATTTTGTTTTGGTTTTCTTCTTTTTGGGGCTCTTCTTCTTCTTCTTCTTCTTTTCGTTTATACAAAGAAATATGAAATTAAGAAAAGATTTTTCATGCTGCTTGTTTTTTAATAACTCGCAACAACAATGGGAAACGCCAGCAGCCTCGGGCGCAGCCTAGGGGCGCATGTGTGTGCGTGTGTGTGTGTGCCCTGCCGCCGGGGAGTGGAGCGGTAAAATTAATAAAACTTTAAATTGCTGCTAAAGGCAGCAGCGGCAGCGGCAGCGGCAGCGGCAGCGGCAACTGCAGCTCGACATTGGCCATGGGCACAGCAGACAGGAAGTCAGCGACTGGCCCTGTCCCTGACAAGGACTCCAAGCGTAAGGTGGAGCCAGTGTGGGGCTGGTGGAACTCAGACTCTGGAATGTTTAATGGTCGCATTTCGTTTCATTAAAAATGTATGCGGCCCTAAAAGCTTTTGTTGTTGCTGCTCCAATTGTCCTTGTTGTTGTTGTTGTTGTTGTTGTTGTTGTTGTTGTCAACGCAGGACGACTTTTGGCTGAAAATTTAAGCTAAGATATTGCAAGTGTGTGTTGAAAGTCCACATACCTCAGCCACCCACCCACCCACTCACCCACATATATATATATATATATAGCTTATCCATATCCGTATCGATCGGCTTAGCGCCGAAATTATCCTTTCGGGGCAGCGCCATTATATCATTTGTGGGCGCGTCGCTCGATTTATGGTGCGGATGCTCGTGTCGGCTATTAATCTATTTTTATTTATTTCTACTTATGCGTTCGACTCGACTCGACTCAGCCCCAAGCCCCACCCAGCCCCTCGCTCCAGTCGTGCTCGAAATTATAAGCAATTGAAATAAATCAAAGTCCAAAATAGTAAAAACGTCGCCGGCCAACAACAAAAAAATAACATCAGGAGCAGGCGGAGGGGGGGGGGGGGGGGAAGGGGGAAAGGGGGAAAGCATAAAAACAAAAGTATGAAAACTGGTGAAGAAATCTGAAATCTGGCGAGTGCCGAAGCTCAGATACTCTGCGGAAGCAGAAGCTTTAAATGTGTAGGAATAGGAGCTGGAGGCGGGGACTGGCAGGGGCAGGGGCTGAGGTGGGAGTGACCTTGACTGAGCTGGACTGAGCACATGCTGAGAGATCTGCTATCATATCTTAACTTCCGCATCTGATATATGTATGTATAGTATGTCATATGAGATCACATCACATATGAGAATGTATGTATATGATGTCAAGCTATACATACATATGTCATCTTACATCATATCATTTTATATCATACCTTGTCATATCTCATATATATCATATTCTGTCATATCTCAGCATGATGGATCATGTCATATGTGGCCATATTTGTATGTACATATGTGATAACTCTTCATATCATAACATATATACAAATATATGCATATATATATATATATATATGTAATCAATCTTATCATATCATATGTTAACATATATAGCATTATATGATATCATATCATATATCAAATCTTACATGATATCATATGAAGTCTTAACATACATATAATATGCCATAGAGAGCCATATGCCATCATCTCCCAGCCTGATATCATATGAGATCATTGTCATGTCTTTGACTGATGTCAGATCAAATCTTATCATATATACATTCTTAACATAAATATGATATGCCATAGAGTGATGTCATATGAGATCACATCATATATTAGATTGATATGATATGAGATCATATCATGTATTTGACTGATATCAGATCATAGATCATATCATATCTTAATATGCGTGTGTGCATCATATAATATGATGGCATATATATGTAAATCATATGCATATATACATATATATCATATAATATGATATGATATGATGTGATCTCATATGATAGCAATTCACTCATATCACATCACATTATATATCATGGCATATATATGCATATATATCATATAATATGATGATATGATCTCATATGGTAGCAGCTCAGTCATATCATATATCATGGCATATACCATATCAACAGCAATCGAGTCGTGATTTGGTTCACTGAGAAGCGCGTAGAGCGGCGCACTGCCTCCATTCGGCTGAGCCCCGCCACTGGTGTCAACTTGACTCGTTGTCCAGTTGCCCCTATGTGTGTGTGTGCGTGTGTGTGTGTGGCATTGTCTCTGCTCGTTTGAAGTGGAGCCATGCGACAGCCATGCACAATTTATATTGTTCTCCCTTCTGGCTCCCCCTCTCCCCGCCTCTCTCTCTCTCTCCCTGTCTCTCTCGCTCAGTTCACATTTATTGCAGCAATAATTCATTTAATTTTCCTTGATTTACTTTGTCAATGCAGAAGCTGCCGAAGATGCCTGCACACACACACACACACACACACACACACACACACACACACACACACACACACACACGGAGAGGAGAGTCGAACTACCCCTTGGGCATTGCTTGGCGAGTGGAGCTGAACTTAAGCCAAATGCTTGTTAGCTGCGCGAAGCCAAAACCTAAACTGGTCAAGGAGCAAAAAGGTCCTTCAACAGCCATACATGTATGCCCCCCCCCCTCCTCCCGCCCTCTCTCTCTCTCTCTCTCTCTCTCTCCCTGTCTATCTGCTGCTGTAATTTATGCCACGTTTGCCACTTTTGTCATTTCGAGTTTCCTTTGCTCCTTCCCTCCACACACACTTAAGCAACCATAGCTGTGTGTGTGTGCGTGTGTGTGTGTATCCTTGTAGCCTGGCTGTCTGTTTGTCTGCTTTGTTTTATTGACACTTTTGATCTTTTTCAATGCAAGCTCGATTCATTTATTATGTGCGCCAGCAGCTGCCCCTCCCCCCACCTGCCCCCCGCCCCCTGCCACACCTCCTGCAAATTTGTTGCCGTTATGTACACACTGATTGATACATGGCCACAGTAACGCACCCACCCACCCACCGACTCACCCACTCACCCACTCTGGCCACCTTTCTTGGGCGGCCTCTGCGGCTGTAATTTGTTGACAAATGAGCAGCAATAATGTCACATTATCAGTTCATCACAATAAAATGATACGCCTCGAGGCTGGCTGCAATTGCTGGTTGCCTGGCCCCCCACTGTGGGTGGTGCTGGGCGGTGCTGTGGCCACCTAATTGGCTGCGCTGACCAACTCGATGCTCTCGACTTGCCTCGCAGATATCTGTTAATCATGACCCTGAAACGTTTCGGCTGAGCCATGTAATGCATTAGCAATTGGCATTACACATCAGTCATCAGTCATCAGCCATCAGGCATCGGCTGAGCATGACCAGCAGTTCGAGCTCTCAAATGATATGCGAAAAACGCAAAGAAAATCATTTTTTCAGAGAGAGAGAGAGAGGGAGAGAGGGAGAGAGCATGTTCAGTGTTGGTAAACGTCGCTTTTGTGCCAACTGTACCTCAAGCCGCTTGACAAATGCCCGCGCCGACAGCAACTGCAATTGCCCCGCATGACAGACGTCCGTCCTCCCGTCCGTCCGTCCGTCCGACTGACTGACTGACTGACGGATGGCGTGAATTAATGAATGACGCCACGGAATGAACACAAATGCCGCTCGGCATTGTCAATGTGATAAATGCCAATTTAAGTCGCGCATCAAGCGCTGCCGACCGATAATTGCCGCGCCGAGCACTGACAGCTCCAGCTCCAGCTCCAGCTCCAGCTCCAGCTCCAGCTTCAGCTGCTGCTCCTCCTGCTCAAGTGAGTCGCAGGCCCAGTTAGAGTTGCCAGCTGCAAATGTCCATCAAATATTGATGATTCAGTGATTGAGTGAATGAGTGAATGAGTGAATGAGTCCGTGAGTGAATGAGTCCGTGAGTGACCTGCCTCCCTGCAACACCTCACACAGATTAGCTGCTTAGTTCCTTGGCATTTAGTTTCATCTCGTTTCACGTTTGCTCTTTTAGAGAAAGGGTATCTGTGTGGCATAGAGAAAGGGTATCTGTGTGGTATAGAAAGGGTATCTGTGTGTGGCATAGAAAGGGTATCTGTGAGTGTGGCATAGAGAAAGGGTATCTGCACAGAGAAAGGGTATCTGTGAGTGTGGCACAGAGAAAGGGTATCTGTGTGTGGCATAGAAAGGGTATCTGTGTGTGGCATAGAGAAAGGGTATCTGTGAGTGTGGCACAGGGAAAGGGTATCTGTGAGTGTGGCACAGAGAAAGGGTATCTGCACAGAGAAAGGGTATCTGTGAGTGTCATAGAGAAAGGGTATCTGCACATAGAAAGGGTATCTGTGTGTGGCATAGAAAGGGTATCTGTGAGTGTGGCATAGAGAAAGGGTATCTGTGAGTGTGGCATAGAGAAAGGGTATCTGCACAGAGAAAGGGTATCTGTGAGTGTCATAGAGAAAGGGTATCTGCACAGAGAAAGGGTATCTGTGTGTGGCATAGAGAAAGGGTATCTGCACAGAGAAAGGGTATCTGTGAGTGTGGCACAGAGAAAGGGTATCTGTGAGTGCGACTCACTTCAAGTTCTGCTCAACGTTCGCTACTTTGTTATAAATTGGTTTTCGATTGAAAAACATTCTGAGCAGCTCAGCTCGGGCGCTGCCCAGTCTCTGCCCAGCCGCTGCCCAGCCGCTGCCCAGCCGCTGCTTAGCCTGAGCTGAGCCATGTGCATATGCCTCAGTGGATCTGGAGCAGCTTCGCTGGCTGGCAAGAAATTTGCTATTGACCATCATTCATCATTAAATTGTTTCGCTAACTGTTTTCAACAATATATATATTTTTTTTTTTCGTGCTCTTTACATTTTATATTTCTCGTTTCTGTTTCGGCTCTTCCTCTTCCCCATTTCTTTTTTTTCTTTCTTTTTTGCTGTGTGCTGACAAGCCGCTTCCTGTCGCCGGCTCGTGCTCCCAAGGCAGCTTCAGCTGCTCCGTCTCCATCTCCATCTCCGTCTCCGTCTCCGACTTCTTCTTCTTCTCCCCGGCTTCTGCCCCCACTCCGGCCCGTATCCTGAACATTAAGCACAACAAAGGGCAGCGCGTTGCTTCTTGCTACGCTGCCAAAATTTGATGAATTTCTTTTTTATTCATTTTGGCCCCTCTCCCTCTCTCCCTCTCTCCCCCTCTCTCCCCCTCTCTCTCTCTCTCTCTCTCTCTCGCTGTTGTTGTTGTTGTCTTACAGCATTTTTTCTAATCAGTCAGCGTCCGCGTCTCCCGCCGCCTGGCGCCATTCAAATGCGGGCCGCTGATTAGATTCACCCGACAGAAAGGAGGCGTGGCGATTAAACTCTCGCCCCACCCTCTCCCAATTGCTTTCCATATTAATGCGAAGCCATATGTCTAACGGCAATGCCCAGCTCCGATTTCATTGCCGCAAATTACGGAAATCGGCAAAAGATTCATCAGAATTCGAGTTTCGATCTAATCTTTAAGACGCGGCGCACGCTTTTGCCTAACTTAAAAGTGGCGAAGAGCGCAATCGGGAGCTTTGCAGGCGGATGATACTGACTGCCGCACACCTATTCAGGTTGAAACTCTTTTTTCGGTAGAGCAGTCAGGGTGGAGGCTATAGTGACTTAGCTCTTTCATTTAGATGCATCCTATATGGTATATCCAATTTGCCACGCCCCCAAATTGACATATAGACGCCCTCGGCTAACGTGTATAAATAATATTTGAATAAATAGGTCTAAAATACGATGGAATGTGACATGAAATGGGACTAAATGTCGAAAACTACCGAAATTACAGGGTATTTTCGTTATGCCACGCCCCCAAATTGGCTAAGAGTAGGCGTTGGCATATATAATTTGTGGAAGTAGTCTAGAATAAGAAGCGGAATCTGCCTTAGAATGGGACTAAATGTGGAAAACTATGGAAATTACAGGGTATTTTTGTTATGCCACGCCCCCTAATTGGAAGTCAGTAGACGTAGGCATATATTTTATGGAAGTAGTGTAGATTTAGGAGTGAGATCTGGCGTAAAATGGGACAAAGTGTCGTAAACAATGGAAATTACAGGGTATTTTCCATGTGCCACGCCTGCCAAAGGGGCGTCAAAACTATGTCTGTTTCAACAAGAGAGAAGGTCAGCTATAACTGAAGCGCTACTAGCTCTAAAACGCTAGAATATCTAAGCTTTTGCGGCTTAACACGCCCCCTAAGGGCGTAGCTATATCCACCATATCTTTTTGATCTTGGGTAGTAAGCGAGAGTATATACCTATGTCCAAAAGGAAGTCTGTAGCATAAAAAGGAGCGGACGAACGGACGGACGGACGTAGAGATGGGCATGCGAATAGACGTACGGATGTACGCACATGGCACAAAACCAATATGCTCTCCTCACTTCATGCTAGAGTATGAGTATGTATATGTAAAAGAAATATGTGAACTTCCGCTGGCAATGCAGGAGGCAGAGGTGCAGGCAGAGGTGGAGGCAGAGGGAGAGCCAGAGGGACAGGCAGAGGCAGAGGGAGAGGCAGAGGGAGAGGCAGAGGTGGAGGCAGACGGAGAGGGAGCGAGGGGGAGAGGCAGAGAGAGGCAAGTTGTCTTTTGAAGTTGCGCTGACCAATCCATGTGGATGGCGCAGCAGGCTTTCAGCGTAAAGTTTTAAACACATTTTGGCAGTTGGCACCACCCAGTTAGTCGCACCGCCGCAGACCCACCCAGCCAGCCAGCCAGCCAGCATCTTGACTGACAAGTGGTGGCCTCGTTTCGTTTGATGTGCCGCAAATGGCGGCAAATGTTTCAAATTCGACTTGAAGCCAAAAGTTTAAATGCAAAATGCTGACAAATGCGTTTCGATATTAAGTGTGTGTGTGTGTGTGTGTGTGAGGGGGAGGGTGGGAGGGGGGGGGGAGTGGGACGATGCTACAATGTGGGGAAAAATTAAATTAAATTTCTTTTATTGGCACTTTTCAGTCAATGCAATGCGAGCACAGCAGAAATACAGGCTATGCAGACGGGGTGTTTAGGCACGCAGATACTCTGCCAATATGGGAGTATATAAGCCGGAGCATAATCTGACAAGTGCCCTCGAGCTGGCCCCACAGGGTATCTGCCGTCCATTGAAATATGCAATGCATATGCAAAACTCAAGCCAGATGCCATTGATAATGTCCTGTGGCAGGAGGCAGCCTGGGGGTGGTGGGTGGTGGGTGTCCTGGACGGACTGGCAAACCAATCAGCAGCAATAAATGATAAGCCTCGGCAACAATGCCAAAGGCAAGGAAACTGTCACACACAAAGCGAAATGAAATGAAAGCAGATAGAGAGAGAGAGAGAAAGGGAGGGAGAGAGAAAGGGAGGGAGAGGGAGAGAGACAGATACTTGGGTGTGTGTCCGGCATAGGCGCTGGCTACTTTGCAACAGATTTGCCGCTAACGAAGCGCACGATTTCCAATAATGTAGAAAATGTGTGTGCGAAGCGGATGCGTCTTTCTTCCTATACCCTGCGAGCACTGAAGGCGGCCCGGCAGGGCGTGCCGACTGTGTGAGAGGGCATGTAACGGGTGGGTGGAAGAGCTCGGAAAGTATATAGAAATATTTATGTATATCGATCAGAATGAGAAGCAGAGTGGATCGAGCCGTGTCCGGCTGTTCGGCTGTCCGGCTGCAGGTCTCTCTGACTATCCGTCCATTCGTCCGTCCGTCCGTGTATTCATCTGCTTTTTCATTAGTTACCCAGCCATGTCCGTCTACTCGAGTCGTCTGTCCGTTTGCTCCTCCATTCATTTGTCCGTCCGTCCATCTGTCCGTATATCTGTCTGTCCTTCCATATGTCATCGAGTCATCTCCGCCTGACCGCCTGTTTGAGTGTTCCTCTGCTCGGCAGTCCGTCCGTTCGCCCGTCCGTTCGCCCGTCCGTTCGTCCGTCCGTTCGCCCGTCCGTCCGCCCGTCCGTTCGCCCGTCCGTCCGCCCGTCCGTTCGCCCGTCCGTCCGTTCGGCCTTCCGTATATCCGTCTATCCACCTGCCCTTCCACTTGTTAACCCAGCCATATCCCCCTGTCCGACTGTTCTTCTGTCCGTCCGCTCTTCCGTTTATCTGTCCGTCCATTCGCTCATCTGGCCGTCCGTCCGTCCGTCCGTCCTTCCGTACATCTGTCTGTTCTTCTATTTGTCCACCCGTAAACCACTAGAGCTGGAGCTATAGCCTAGAGAGAAGCTAGCTCAGGGTATCTGCTAGTCGTTCACTCCCAACAAGACCCACTCTCACTTGTTATATGCCATATGTAAGGGTGTGAGTGTGCGTGTGCGTGGGTGTGTCATAAAACGTGCACAGATACAGCCGCTTTATAGAGTGAGTGAGAGAGAGAGAGAGAGAGAGAGAGAGAGAGAGAGAGAGAGAGAGAGAGGGGGGCAGGGGCTGAGGGCAGGAAGCAGATGCTGTTAGCCGGACTCTGTATAATGAGTTCCCTTGTGGCCAACTTCATGTCGCCTGGCGTGGCTTCTATCTATACAAATATACATATATATATATGTAGGGACATATAGTACATACTTTGATGTGGCTTGTTGTGTGGCGTCAAGGTGAAAGCCACTTAAAGCGCCCCAGCCAGGCCCAGACTGAGGCCAGTTATCGTGTGAGGGTAATGAAGTGACAGCTACAACAGCTACAACGGCGGCTACAACTCAACCGCAGAACTTAAACAAGGCCAAAAGCCGCACTCTAATGTCAAAATCAAAATAAATGCTGAGGGCGTGAGGTGGTGCGGTGGTGTGGTGGTGCGGCGGTGCGGTTAGCGCCATTTAAAGTCGCCATTTAAAATCACATTAAGGGAGCAGCGACGGCTGGGGCAACCCGCGAAGACAACACAACCGCAGCAGCCCGCCCACGCCCACGCCCACGCCCACGACCATGGCCACGCCCAGTGAACTCGTCTGGGCATATAAATTATTAATTGCAAAATAATTGCGAAATTGTGTTTGGCCAAGTTAATTTATGCAATAAAACTTCAGCGAGTCAAGTTGAGTCCAGATCCAGATGCCGCGACCTCTGCCCCACCCACAGCACCACCCCCCGGCCCTTCGCCGTGTCCTAGCTAACTTTAAAGCAGCTCATTTCATTTACACTCTCCGCCGCTGCTGGCCTTTTGGCTAATGAGAAAGCCGTTGCAGCCCCAGCCCCAGCCCCAGCCCCAGCCCCAGCCCCAGCCACAGCCACAGCTGGCCGAGGAACGTTCAGGGGGGATTCCACATTTGTTGCCATTTGATGTTGGCCCGGCCGGGCGGCGTCTGTGTGTGACAGTGAAGACTGTGGCTCTCAGCGACGGCCAAAGAAAACATAATTAAGCCTTCTGTCCGCGCTCAGCACGTTGCGAGTCGACTAAGCTCTGGCGAGGCTCCGACTCCGACTCCGACTCCGACTCCGTCTCCGTCTCCGACTCCGACTCCGACTCTGATTCTCGCTGCAAACTTGCCCCAGGTCCAGCGTTTGGCTAATTGCGTGCGTAAACAGAAACTCAAGGCATTTTTCTGCTTCTGTCTTTTATTTTTAGTTATCCTCTCTGCGGTCTCCTTTCCCCATTGTCCGCTGTTCGCTGCCTTTTACGAGCCGATAATGAAGCAATTTTTGGTCCGTTTAAGCGATTATTTTTGCCATTTCTCTTTGTGGCTCGCATTCGCAAGGGTTTTACTGGCTTCAGCAAAGGTTAGTCATTGAGCGAGGGCCTATGGTGCCCTCTTTATTCTGAAACGTTTTACTGGCTTTGCTTATGCCCTCAATCAGCTGCCTCTCTCTCTCTCTCTCTCTCTCTTCAGCCTGAGAGAGATCATCGTGCTGCTCTCCGTGGCATATGGGAAGCCAAGCCATATCGAAGAGCTGCCTGAAAAACACTTGAACTCATTAGACTCTCGAGCAAGCAGCCAGCTTAGGCCTCCAGTTACTGCTGCTTAGAGTCCTGCCAGCTCGAGCAGCAGCACGAGCAGAAGACTCAGACGTCAGCAGCTTCAACTCCCATTGGACTGAGTCTATCACAGTCTCAACTGTGATTCATTTAAATCATCTACATGTATATAAACAATATTTATAAACAAACAGAAAGGAAGAACCCAATCTGCGAAATATTCGCGAAATTCTAAAGTTTTCCCAGGGACTTCAGCCATTTTCCTACCAACAGACAGGCGTATCGGGCTGCATAGACTGGGATGATCCACAATGATCCCTCTGTCTCTGTCTCTGTCTCTCTCTCTTTTACTCTCTGTGAATCTCGTTTTTACTCTCCCTCTCTCTCTCTCTCTCTCTCTCTCTTTCTTTCTTCCTCTCTCTCTCTCTCTCTGTGAATCTCTCTTTTACTCTCCCTCTCTGTCTCTCTATCTTAATTTTCCTCTTTCTCTCTTTCTCCTTCTCTCTGTCTGTCTGTCTGGCTACCATTCTCTTATTATTTCTCTCTCTCTCTCTCTCTCTATCTCTCTTATTTCACTCTTTCTCTCTCTTAACTCTCTATCTTTCTCTCTCTCTCTCTCTCTCTCTCTCTCTCTCTTCACTCTCTCTCTCTCTCTTTCTCTCTCTCTCTTCACCCTCTCTCTCTCTCTCTCTCTCTCTTTCTCTCTCTCTTTCTTTCTCTCTCTCTCTCGCTCTCTCTCTCTTTCTCTCTCTATTCACCCTCTCTCTCTCTCTCTCTCTTCACCCTCTCTCTCTCTCTCTCTTTACCCTCTCCCGCTCTCTCTCTCTCTCTCTCTCTCTCTCTCTCTCTCTCTCCCCCCGTTCCACTCCCACTTCCAATAGATTTCTTCAGCTTTTCTCATTTCTCTTTGGCCTGCCATTCGTAAGTGTTTCACTTATTTCGATTATACGCTTGCAGCTTGCCAATAAATTCAATTATGGCCAAGGCAAGACAACATTTTCGTTGCATACTTTCGAGCGCTGCTCGCTGCTCGCTGCCGTTGCCTCAAGTGCTGCTGCTGCTGCATGGAATCAAAGTGCATTTTTTGATGCTTCAAACATTTTTCGCTTAAAATTCTTTGGCAGTAGAAGAGGGCGAGGGAGAGGCGTGAGAGAGAGCTAGAGAGAGAGAGAGAGAGAGAGGAAGAGAGTTGGCCATAGATAGCGTCGCTTGCTTAAGTTGCAACAACTTTATTATTGGCCTTTTGCATATTATTATTATTGTTATTATTGGCTGGCCATTGTTGTTGTTGCTTGTTGTTGTTGTCTGTTGTTGCTTGTTGTTGTTGCCTGTTGCCTGTTGCTGCTCTCTGCACTCGCAGGCTCTCAAGCTCTTGCAGCTGCACATGGGCCACAGCAGACTTATCAGCCAAATATTTACACACACACACACGCCCTAACACACACTCACTCACACACACACCCTAACATGCACTCACACACACACAGAGAGAGAGAGAAGTTTGTTACTTTCTCGGGCTCAGGCAAGGCAATGCATATAAATCTATTATCCTTTAATTAAGCCAACAACATATAATGAAGCATGCAAAGGCATGCAGAGGCGCAAGTGTTCGCTCTGTGCCGCAGCCAACATGCAACATGCAACGAAACCAATCAACGGCAATTTGCAGCCAAAGTTGCCAAGGCGTCGGCAGATGTGCCAAGAATTTATTGCAATTCCTGCAGCTGTTGCTGCCAGTTGTTGTTGTTGTTGTTGTTGTTGTTGTTGTTGCAGTTTTTGCAAATTGAATTTTCGTTTGCATTGCGATTTCGGCAATTCATTAACATTTTGCATCGGCTGCCGGCGACGCCGCCGCCCCAAAACGAAAATGCAAATTTACTAAGTCTGCCTCTCAGTCTCTCCCTCTCACTCTCTCTCTCTCTCTCTCTCTCTCTCTCTCTCTCTCTCTCTCTCTCTCTCTGTTTCTCTATCTCTATCAGCTTCTTTTGAGCCAGAAGACGGCATGTGGAACAAATACATTATTAACAAGGCCAACACAAAGAGAGAGGCAGAGAGAGAGGGAGAGAGAGGGCGGGACAGCTGCTGCAGTTGTTCCTAATTAGTTAATAAAGGCGAGCTGTGCTCTGGGGGCGGCGGGGGGCGTGACAAATTGCAACTGAAGCAGATAAATGCGACTAAATAAACCGTTTAGAATGCTAATCGAATAATTTACTTAAAGATACACATGCAGGGCAGATATATACTAGATATATATATATATATATATATATATACATATATATACTGATGTATATGATAATGATATGCAGCTGCTTAACTTTCAGTTTTAGCTAATTTAAGCTCTACTTAACAGCTGAACAGCCCGAAATATGCAAATTACAGGGAATCTCACAGTCAAGTATACTCAATATACACATACACACGCACATAATGCACACAGGCCATAGATGTTGAGCATAATTTTGGTCCTTTTCATGCTTAACTCAGCGCTTCTCAAGTTGTAATCCACAAATTACAGGGTATTTCATAGTCAGTTCTGGTCAATTATAAGACTTAAGAGTTGCGCACACATAGAGGCATAGAATTTGAGAGTGATTGCATCCATTGTTATTAACTCACATACTCTCAAGCTGTAAACTACAAATTACAGGGTATTTCAAAGTCAATCACAGCCAAGCTTAATACTCATGATTGTCCACAAGGCTTCAGCGCCATTTGAGTACTAAAAAACATTTAACTCATAAGTAAGCTAGCTAAAATCTGCCAATTATAGGGTATTTCATAGTCCATCATAGCTGATAGTAAACCTTTATCATTAGTATTCTTGTATGTGGTAAAACTCATGCGTATCATTTGATCTCACATCTTCTCAACTTGAAATATACAATTTACAGGGTATCTCACAGTCAATCACAATAAATTAGCATACTCAAAGGTTATCTCACGTGGAGCTTAATGCTTTAGAGCTATTATTTGTTGCTGCATACACATGTCTAGCTTAAATTAAACAACTTACAGGGTATCTCACAGTCAGTCATTGTCAATTGTATGGCTCACATGAGCCACAATACTTGGTGGCTCATCTGGCTCACCTGGCTCTTCTTCCATTTGCATTCACACATCTCAAGCTTAAGCTACACAACTTACAGGGTATCTGGCAGTCGATCATATCCAATCGTAATAGCCCTCGACTGAGACCGCACGACTTCAGTATCATTTGAGTCTTAATCCATGGCGGACAGCGTGTTTATTCACTGTTTACAGAGGCAGCTCAGCTCGGCTCTCCACTGGAGGCGGCTGCCACGCCCCTCTCGGTTGGCAGCGCCTGCTCGTTATGGGAGTCGCTGGGCGATTTATCAATGATTTATGCATGCGGGCGGGTCAACAGGTAAACAGCTAAGGCGCTCAAATTGGCAAAGCTATAAGAGGAGGCAGAGGCGTGGGCAGAGGCGGGGGCAGAGGCGGGGGCAGAGGAGGGGCGGCGCTGCAACTTGTGGCGCTTGTGACAACTTGGACAACTGCTGCGGCTGCTGCTGCTGCGGAGCATAAACTGGACGCATTTGCTATGCAGAACACGCGGTCTCCACCTGCCACGCCCACTCACTGAGGGGGAAGGGGGACTGCAGGGAGCTGCTGCCACTCGCTACCAACTGATTAAAATGCCTTTCAGGGCGACGCCGGCAGCGACGTCGACGGCGCTGCCGCCACATTTGCATTTATATTGTTTTGACCAATTTCTGCTGCTGCTGCTGCTGCTGCATTATTATCATTTCTTCGTCTGCTCTCGCTGCGTTTTATTATTTACCATTATTATTGCACGCAGAGCCCCAGGACGAGCACAAGGACCGCCACGCCCCGGCCCACCCCGCCTCCACCCGCCACCTGCCCAAGTATCCTGCATAACTTTTGTCGCTCGCCCCCCCTCAGTTGACGCTCTTTTGTTTAGCATATGGCGAAAGTTAGAAATGCATTTTTCTCCACTTTTATCTCTCTCTCTCTCTCTCTCTCTCTCTATCTCTGCTCTCTGCTCTTCTCTTGGGGACGGCGACTCGCCATTAACAAGTTTCCCGATAGCACCAGGGGCTAGTGGGTAATAGCCTTCGGGCAAAAGTTTTAAATGCGAATTTGCATATTGTTAACCTATAAATAAATTCATCACTTGGCGCAGATGTAACTCTCTCTCTCTCTCTCTCTCTCTCTCTCTCTCTCTCTCTCTCTCTCTCTCTCTCGCTCTCTAGAAATATAGAAAGTCCTCCTGAGCAAGGCTGAAGTTTGTCATTCCCAGTTGAGTGCTTTGCATAAGAAATTCATGAGATTTGCAGAGAGAGGAGATTCTCTGCGTATTCCTCTCTCTCCATCTCTCTCTCTCTCTCATGTCATGGCTTATATATAGCTATATAGATCTGTGATCTTCCGTTTTTCAACCATATTCTGTATTCCTCACTCATTTCCAAGCAACTCTGTCTCTCTTTCTCTGCCTCTCTGCATTTCTCTCTCTCTCTCCATCTATCCTTTTCTCTCCCACACATTCTCCACTTTACACTCTCATTCTCTTATTCTCTCTCTCTCTCTCTCTCCCTCTCTCTCTACCTCTCTAAGTTTCTCGCTCTCTCTATCAATCTCTTTCTCTATCCCACATTCTCCCTATCTCACTTTCATTCTCTTACTCTCTCTCTCTCTCTCGCTCTTTCGCCCTTTCTCTGCCTTTCACTCTCATTATCTCCTTATCTCTCTTTTTTTATATCTCCCTCTCTCACTCTCATTTTTCTCATTCTCTCCCACACTTTCTTTCTCTCGCTTCATCTCTTTCTCTATCTCTCTCTACCAATCTCTCTTCCTTTCTTTCGCTCTTCCTCAATTCCATTCTCTCTCTCTCTCTCTCAACTCTCTCACTCTCTCTATCTCTCTCTTTCTTCCATTCTCTCCTTTCCTTCACTCATCTTTCTCACACTCCTCTTTCTCACACTCTCTTTTTTTTCTCTCTTTCTCTCTCTCTCTCTTACGCTCTCTTTTTCACTCTCTCTCTCACACTTTCCCTTTCCCTCATTGTTTTTCCTTTTCTCTCTCACACTCTCTCTTTCTCTATCATTATTTGTATTTTTCTCCCTCCACACTCTCTCACTCTTCCACTCTCTCTCTCTCTCTCTCTCAATCACTTTATCATTCGCTCTTATTCCTTCTCTCTCTCTCTCTCTCTCTCTCTCTCTCTCACTATCACTCTCTCCCTCTCTCTCTCTCTCTCTCTCGCTCCACTCTCTGACCCATTGTTAGCCTCTCTAAATGGTTCCATTTGCTGTTCGGACAGCAAAAAAATGATTCTCTCAATCAGCTGACATTTATTATGGTCTGCGATTGGTGGGGCTTGTGGCGCTGTGCGCTTTGAATAATACTCCGAGATGTGGCAGGCGAAATAAATTATTATTCAGCGGACTTATCTGCGCCGCTTGCATCTGAAGTATCTGCGTTTATCTGCCGATTGATTGATTGGTGAGTGCAAAGCGTTACAAATTGCCTGCTTAACTATTTCGCTGGCCACAAACAAAAACCAACTCTATTCTACCTACTCTCTCTCTCTCTCGCTCTCTAGAGTGTAGCTGTGTGTGTGTGTGTGTGTGTGTGTGTGTGTGTGTGTGTGTGTGTGTGTGCTGGCATTTTGTCATTGTCGACTGCGGTCCGGGCAAAAATTGTTTGCGATTTTTATCATTTTAAATGGCGGCCGCAACAAGCAAAAAAACACGAGCCCAGTCAACTGAGAGAGAGAGAGAGAGAGAGAGAGAGAGAGAGAGGGGGTGTTTGCTTGGCTCACATTAAGTGGCTTGTTTGTTGTGATCTTAAGCGCGGATTTGCATTATAATTTATTATGCGAGAATTCTATGCATCCGGCGATTCCATTCCCGTGGCTAATTTCGATGCGGAGCGGGCGATAAAAAAAGAATTTCCCTAAATGAGTTTTCTCAGTCAGATACCAAAGCAGAGAGAGAGAGAGAGAGAGAGAGAGAGAGAGAGAGAGGGAGAGGGAGAACATTTCTTAAAGTGTAAAGCGAGTGGGGAGGCGTCGAAATGCCTTGCTAATCTTTGCATAAGAAACATTTATAAATTATTTATTCGGTCAGGTGCGTGGCTCTGGCCAGGCCAAAATGCTTCTTGTACTCCTTTGCTGCTGCCTGCCTGGAGGTCACGTGCGTCGCGTGCGTCTGGGATTAAAGCACAAGACAAACTGCAGCAGGAGAAAGTAAGAGAGACAGAGAGAGAGAGAGAGAGCAACGACAAAATGGCAGCTTAAATTGTCTCGTATTTTTATTACACATCCTTTTCGATTTAGAGAAAGCGGCAAGCGGCACTCATGAGCGAAAGGGTGTCTCAGTTGGATTGCCGTGCGAAACGTAGCAAACGCATAAAATAGAATTTGCAGCTGGCTAAGAGATTTGAGACAAAAGCCGCAGCCAAATGGAGCAATAATTGGAGTAGCCTAAATAGCTCTTCCCTCTCTCTCACACTCGTCTGGAGTTAATAGGCTGATAGACTCCCATTCGCAGACTCACCATATTAAGCCTATCAGCGACTTCCCCCCACTCCACTCAATTCAGTTTTGCATACGAGCAAAGAGCAGAAACAGATCTTACTCAAACCTCCTTTAAGTACTGCTGCAAGACAGAGCAGGCAGATATATTCATATTGCACTTTATTGATATGTGTATGTGTGTCCTGCTCTGTCATTGCTGTTTACAGTTTTGCAATACTGCTCAATTTTGTTGTGATTGGTTCCTGCGGCTGCCGACGCAGCTAGCTTGCAGCGTGTTGTTGTTGTTGCTGTAATATGACCGAGCGAGCGTGCGAGCGAGACAACGATAGCTCTGGCTGAGCTTAGTGCCGGCTGAAGCTGAGTGGGAGTGCGATGGCAGCTTGACCGCCACGCTGAGGCTCACTGTGTTTGCCAATGGACGAAGAGTAGGCGACTAGAGCTGGGCTTTCGGCAAGAGCAAATGGTACAGCAGAGCTGAGCGGGAGTTATAGTTATAAAATAAAGAAGATAAATATTTAATTCGAATGAAAAACTAACAAATTGACAAGAAGACGACTTATATGTATATATATATATATTTATTTTTATATATGTGTATATATGTATATGTATTACTGCAGATCTGTAAGCCAGCTAGGCTATGCTTTTGTCTCTTTCTCTCTCGCTCTCTCTCAGTCTTAGCTGAGCAGAGCTTATGATTGGCATTGTAGGGCCTCGAAATCTCTCTAATATAAAACTTAGATATCGAAAAGTTTTAGTCTGGTAAGTCATTGACCTTTGCAGTTGGGGATACTTTGCGCGCTCTCCCGTTTTCAATTTGCAATTATCGACTGCTTGTGTCCGCATTAGCCTGGTCGAGAGAAAACTGCGGTTGATTCGGTTTACGAGCTGGCAGCTGGAAATAGTTGAATTATTTAGTAACCCGATGCTTGGGAGCTTAACAAGCTGCGCCCTCGACGTCGATGCTTATGTTAATGCTAATGATGACAGCAGGCAGCGGCCAGGTGAGCAAGGGGCAGCTGTCTCATAATTTGGACAAAAATGTTTATGCCGTCATTAAATCGAGGCAACAGAGTCGCCTCGACCGCACGTTGAGCTCGGCCAGTTCAGCAG
>JAWNPL010000005.1:635000-760970 GCA_035047545.1 Drosophila paranaensis
GAGAGAGGGAGAAAGAGAGAGAGAGAGAGAGAGAGAGAGGAAATATATCAAATAGATGCTTAAAAGTTATTGATCTTTGCAATTATGTAGAATTTCCTAGACTTTATAGCTATGTTTATATTTAGACTTTTATCTTCAGATATACGAGTATCTTTAAAATATTTTAGAAAATATTATTACAGTATTTTTGCCTTTTCAAAATACATTGTTGAGCCCATAAATACTACATATGCAGCCTTATCTAATTTAATATAGTTTTGAAACACTTCGGAAAAAAATTTTAAGTTCATTGCTAGATAAAAATATATATTATTATATTTTAGATAAATTTCAAAATATTTTTTCTGCTTCGAGAATATTTTTATTTTCGTTTTCAGGAGTGCCTTAAATTATATGTATATAAATAAATATATATATAAAGTAAATTTCTAGAATATTTTTATTTTTTATTTAATATTTTTAAATTTTTTTCGATTTTTGATATATTTAAAAAAATTTAATTTCATATAAATATACATATATTTTTTTAAATCTTACTTAATTTTTTTAGTAATTTTTCTTTACTAAGAATATTTTTTGGTTCATTTTTGATATATATAAATATTATAAATTTTCTTTTATATTTTTAAACAAATTTTTCATGCTTACGCACAGTTTTTATTTAAATTTTAAATATATACATATCTATATTATATAATTTTAGATAATTTAATTTATAATATAATTATTATATAATTTTAGATAATTTTGTTTAGCATTTCTTCCCCTCTGCGAACATTTTACAGGTTGTTCCGATATATTTAATGTTTAAATAATTTTTTTATTTTTAAATTATATTTTTTTATTTATATATTATTATTTATTTATTTATTTTATTTATTATTTATTTTATATATTGTTTGTTTAATATTTTTTAAAATTTCTTTAGCTGAAATACAGTTTTTAGAGTATTTTGCAGTGCGGCGTGGCAAAATATTTTTGTTTTTGCTCAGCAACTTTTTAGTTGTTTGCTTGTAAAATTTAATTTCAAGGTTGTGTTGCCCTTTCAGCCGTAAAAATGGGTGAGAAGTGCGACGATTAACTTAAGCGAACGTATGGGACTATAAATATAGATAAATATGTGCATATATTATATATATATATATATATATATATATATATATATATATATATATATATATATATATATATATATATATATATATATATATATATATATATATATATATATATATATATATATATATATATATATATGTGACATGTGTCCGACCTATGCCAACAGCGAAGATCTTTGGAATATTCTGAATCTGAGAGCTGAATTGCCTGTACAGGGTATCTGAGAGTGCAGCATATTTGACTGTTTTTTTTGGCACTGCAGTAGCGTAGGAGTGACAAAGTCTTATCGGGCTTGTAAGCAATGACTTTATCTACTAATAAAGCTCACTAATTGCTGAGGTGCCAATGCGAATGCGAATGCGAATGCGAATGCGAATGTGCATAGGTGCAACAGCCCAGAGCCAGAGCCCAGGAGAATGACTGGCTGATGACTCAAATATAATGACTAAATACTGAAGCAAAAGTAGTTAAAACAAACATTAATAGCTGCGAGCAGAGTGAATAATGTGCAGAGGCAGAACAGCCTCAGCTGTAAGTAATCATGTGATGTGAGCTAATGACTGCAATCGCAAGCTGAGCATGATAAGCATATGCATGTGCATATATATCTATAAATATACAAATATATATTGATGTGAGTATATGTATATATATAGACCTAGACGATGCAGGCGCATTGAATGAGCCAGTCGACTGCAGGCGGCTTATGATGGCTATTATGCGAATAATTATGCTTAATTTAAGCAGTAACTAAATAGGTTCGCAGACAAAGGACTCCTGCAAATAGCAGAGCCTTTCGAATATGCCAGCTCTCAATAGAACAATGGATTAATTATCAAATATCGACCAGCCAAATCGAATACCTTTTGCAAATATAATTGCCATCAAAAGCTGAGCATAATTGATGAAGATGAATGGAATAGAATAGATAGAGAGCAGATAAGACATAAGATATAAGATATAAGATATAAGATATAAGATATAAGATATAAGATATAAGATATAAGATATAAGATATAAGATATAAGATATAAGATATAAGATATAAGATATAAGATATAAGATATAAGATATAAGATATAAGATATAAGATATAAGATATAAGATATAAGATATAAGATATAAGATATAAGATATAAGATATAAGATATAAGATATAAGATATAAGATATAAGATATAAGATATAAGATATAAGATATAAGATATAAGATATAAGATATAAGATATAAGATATAAGATATAAGATATAAGATATAAGATATAAGATATAAGATATAAGATATAAGATATAAGATATAAGATATAAGATATAAGATATAAGATATAAGATATAAGATATAAGATATAAGATATAAGATATAAGATATAAGATATAAGATATAAGATATAAGATATAAGATATAAGATATAAGATATAAGATATAAGATATAAGATATAAGATATAAGATATAAGATATAAGATATAAGATATAAGATATAAGATATAAGATATAAGATATAAGATATAAGATATAAGATATAAGATATAAGATATAAGATATAAGATATAAGATATAAGATATAAGATATAAGATATAAGATATAAGATATAAGATATAAGATATAAGATATAAGATATAAGATATAAGATATAAGATATAAGATATAAGATATAAGATATAAGATATAAGATATAAGATATAAGATATAAGATATAAGATATAAGATATAAGATATAAGATATAAGATATAAGATATAAGATATAAGATATAAGATATAAGATATAAGATATAAGATATAAGATAAAGATATAAGATATAAGATATAAGATATAAGATATAAGATATAAGATATAAGATATAAGATATAAGATATAAGATATAAGATATAAGATATAAGATATAAGATATAAGATATAAGATATAAGATATAAGATATAAGATATAAGATATAAGATATAAGATATAAGATATAAGATATAAGATATAAGATATAAGATATAAGATATAAGATATAAGATATAAGATATAAGATATAAGATATAAGATATAAGATATAAGATATAAGATATAAGATATAAGATATAAGATATAAGATATAAGATATAAGATATAAGATATAAGATATAAGATATAAGATATAAGATATAAGATATAAGATATAAGATATAAGATATAAGATATAAGATATAATATATAATATATAAGATATAAGATATAAGATATAAGATATAAGATATAAGATATAATATATAAGATATAAGATATAAGATATAAGATATAAGATATAAGATATAAGATATAAGATATAAGATATAAGATATAAGATATAAGATATAAGATATAAGATATAAGATATAAGATATAAGATATAAGATATAAGATATAAGATATAAGATATAAGATATAAGATATAAGATATAAGATATAAGATATAAGATATAAGATATAAGATATAAGATATAAGAAATAATTATTAGTTCAGCTAGTTATAGTTAGGTTCTTCAACATGTCCCATATATATATACATATATATAAGTATGTATGTATCTGTGACCTCGCGTTGTTTACGCGGATATTAATCGAAGCTCATAAAGCAGCGAAAACAAAGGCAACAGACAATGCTGCTGGTATTAAGGGATAGAGCAAGGTTACGCGCAAAGGGGTAGGGGTAGGGGGTGGTGGGTGGTGGGTGTTACGTCGCTGTTCGCAGCGTATCTATGGTGGCGACATCGTCGCATGTAGATAAACAGGCATTAATAATATAAATTTGGCCAGCATTGTGCAGAGACGCCGCCGACTGTTCCCCCGAGAAAGGGGTGGGTGGCTAAGGGTTGGAGTGGGGTTGGGGCTAAGTATACTAACAGATTGCTATCATTTGTGTTTGCTTATGGTCTACGACCATGTGGCTGGCTGGCTGCAGCCGTAGCCGTAGCCGTAGCCGTAGCCGTGGCTATAGTTGTATCTGTATCTGCAGCAGATATTATGTATCTGCAGCTATATCTTCCGTCCGTTGAGTGGATGCCAAAAGGGTTGCAAGTGCCACTTTTGGCGGCATCCTTCATGCCAGCTGCTGCTCTGTTTTTAGCATATTAGTTCCATTTCTCCGACGTTTTTGCATGTGAAATTAAATTTCCTAATAAATGTGCCCCTTACAGCGAGGGGGTAGGCGGTAGGGTAGGGGGTGGGCCAAATGGAGGCCAGTCCATGTTGTGGAGCAAACGTCGCTCGCATCCGCTTGTGCCAATTTTGCCAATGCAAAAAATAGAGTGAAGAAAAAAGCAGTAGCTGCACCACCTGAGCGCCACTTTCTTGGCTGGCGCTGCCACCCCAGCCCCAACCCCTGTCCCACACACACACACACACACACACACACAGCTGCGGGACGTATTTGTGCTGTGCTCGGTTTATTCGCTTGCACTTCCTTCCGGCCCGGCCTGAACGTTAAAAAACCTCAAGTAAACAGACGATGCAGCCGCCCTCCCGCCTGCCAATCCCCCCTAGGGATTCCATTTTCTCTCTGCACAAATTGAATTCTCGAGCGGCGTGTGTGTGTGTGCGTGTGTGTGTGTGTGTATTTGTTAATTTTCGCACTGGAAAATTGCATCAACTGGTTTTACGACTTTTTGTGCGGTCGCAGCACAACAGCAGAACACGGCAAATATCTAACTTTGCCGGAGTGGCACGAGCCGGCTCGAGCCGTGGCACAAGGCCTAGCGCACGGCTCAAAGTTCAGTCCGTGAAGGCGCTGCCACGCCTTACGAATGTCATGTCACGCCGCAGAGATCGATAGATCGCGTGCTCCACTAAGATAATTGCTCTAATTGGCTAAAAGTGTACGCCAGGTGAGCTGAGGTGAGGTAAGCTGTCAAGGATATGTTACCTGCGGTTGATAGAGACATGCCGAAGCTAGGTTAACTTCGATGGAGCTGGGCAAAGGGGAGAGATACAGAGATATAGACGAGATATAGCTACAAAAATATTGGGGAAAAATAGAAAAAACTAAAGAGAAATTTATAGAAATTTATAGAAAGAGAGGAAAAACGTATAGATAAAGATACAAATAGGAAATGCAAAATGAGTTGAGAGCTTATAGGATAAATCTTAAAGCTATATATGTAGTATAGTACATATAATATTATTACTATGCCAGAAGATATGCTAGCCACAGAGACTGAAGCTCTTCTTATGCTCAGTAACTGATATGGCACATCGAAAACTCTGCATATAAGGATAGTAGAGCATATCTTATCGGATAGTATCCATAGCCGAATACAGCAAGTATGCAATGGGTTCTTGATGTTATTGGGATAGTCCACAGTCTCATAGAAGGAAACTCTCTGCTCTCTAGTTATCCTCTGCTAATACTATCCCATATGATATGTCCTATGCATAACTGTAAGATATGCAATCATCCTATAGACTGATTATCATTTATAGCTAATGCATTACTGGTGTTATTCCATATGATATCTATTCCATATAAGATAGGGCTTAATTTTACAGATAGTATTGGCATTATACTATAGATCCTATACTACGAACTCTTAGTATAAGATATAGTATGTACTATCTATAAGATATTGAGATCCTATACTATAGAGAGTCCATAGCAAATACCCTAGACTCTATACTAGTATGGCGTTATAAGTATTATGGATCCTCTAGTTCTCTCTAGATAGTCCATAGATCTATAGTAACTGATCTATAGCTAACACTGTTCCATACGATATACTCCACTATCTACATATATAATCTTAAGCTATAGCTATATATAATAGATAGATGTGTTCTAGAGATGCACAACTATGGATAGCACTATCAGCCCCCATACTCGAGCACCTTCGATAGTTCTCCAGCTCTAATGGATTCTCTTTTATAATAATTATTATTTGATATACCCATAGGACATACTTTAGAATGAATCTTACCGTTACTAGGTAATACCCTTACTATTCCCATAATCTCCATTCGATATCCTAATCCATCTCTAATCTCAACACTCGACATTTGCATTGCCCCATTGAGTGGCCATTGTGTATCAAGTCATATTGCATAATCGATAGACTCTCTCTCCCTGTCTCTCTTTTTCTCCCTCTCTCTCCCTCTCCTTCTCTCCCTCTCTCACTGATAAAACACTCATTTAAATGATAATTACACTTCTCGTTGTGCTCGAACCGAACATGTCAGCTGAATGTTAACTACATTTCTATGCACTCTGTTGGCTAAGCGTGGCTACAGAGAGAGAGAGAGGGAGTAGGGGGTAGGGGGTAGGGGTAGGGGGTTGGCGGGTTGGCGGGTTGGCGGGTTAGTTGCGCTTCGGGCATGCCTTTTGTCCTGATCCATGGTGTGCATTTTAATTTATGAGCAAATTTTGCGTATCTAATGCACAGCGTCCTGCACTTTGTGTGCACAATTAAATTTTCAATGTAATTTCACGCACAAATGCCTTCAATTGCACGCAGCACCACTGCTGAGTGGGGGGGGGGGGGGGGAGGGCGTGGGTGGTGCTGCTCATAGGCCCAAGCTAGCGATTAGCATCGTGTGCATCAGGTGAAGCGACATAATCATAATAATCGCATTGACACTACAAATGAACGCGCGCCAGGCGCAGGGACGTGGCTGGCTAAAGAGTTGGGGGGTTGGGCTGGAAGGGTGAGGAGGGTGGTAGGGTGGTAGGGTGGTAGGGTGAGGGGGGAGCGCAACAGGAAGACTGCACTTATCGAACAACATTCACGCGCTTGAGTGCCATCAGCACTTTTACGGCCGTTGTTTTGTTTTGGCAAACGCCCGATTAACGTCGCTTATCAATTAACACAGTTCGCCAGCTATCAAAGAGCCGACGTCGAGGCCGCTGCCACTGCCTCTGCCCCATCGATAAGGCATAAATAGAACAAGCCCCACCCCAACTTATCTGCTGTGCGTACACTCCGCATGCAACTTTTGCCGCTCACGCTGCGTGCATAATTACGAAAAAAAAAGAAACTCAACTCGAAGCCGTTAATCAATAAATCAATTTATAAAATGTTTTACGGCCTTTTCCGTGCTTCAGCTTGAAGGCTGTTTACTGTTTTACTGCTTAAAGTACGTGAAGAAAGTTAGATAAGAAGACAAGTGGAGACTAGCAAAGTTCTCCTCTTTTAGTCAGCCTCAGAGCCTAGGGCAAAGGACTTTACTTTACTTTAGAGCAGATCTTGACAGTAGAGAGAGAGAAAGGGGAAGTTTACATGCAAGCAGTAGGCGATAGCTCGCTGATGCAGCCCAGACTCTAGATCGAGCATAGATGGCTGTCGTTCTCGTATGCTCGTATAGCTTATACAGGGCGTCCCAAAAATCACGCCAGATTTTTATTCTTCGCCATTTGTGCCGTAAAGAGTTGTTAACCAAAAGAAAAAACCGGTACAGGTTGAGGGTTATTAAAATTGGAGTACTACTACAGTCTAAATCAATAAAAATTTGACAACTTTACAGTTGTAAACCTGTGTTTTCTATCTAAATTACTTCTTGCGTGACTTTTGGGACACCCTATACCACATAAATCAAACTCAAACTTAACACTAAACTCTAGAATCTCAGCAATGCTCTACTCTGCTACTGCTACTACTACTTCTACTACTTTTACTACTACTTCCACTACTTTTACTACTACTTCTACTACTTTTACTACTACTACGTCTTCTACTACTACTACTACTTATACTACTTTATACTACTTTTTACTTTTTACTATTACTACTTTTACTACTACTACTTCTACTACTACTACTTCTTCTACTACTATCACTATTACTACTACTTTTACTACTATTTCTACTACTTTTACTACTACTTTTACTACTTTTACTACTACTTCTTCTACTACTACTACTTCTACTACTACTACTTCTACTACTACTACTTCTACTACTACTACTTCTTCTACTCCTACTACTTCTGCTCGTTTATCACTCGCAAGTTGCGCTTTTTGTTGCCTCCATTTGTGTTTGCTGTTGTCAAACACTATAAACGTTGCCTGGCACTTTGCAACACTGTTTCGCAAACATTTATTCGCGTGGGCAAACAGCGGGCTTTCGACCTTCAAGTAACCAGCAAGAGTGTCGCTTTAACCCACAGACAAACCACCGCACTCGCTGTCTCTCTCTCTCTCTCTCTCTCTCTCTCACACTCTCTCATTGTGTGCTTCTCCCGTTTTGTCGCCTTTGAGTGCTGTGAAGTGTATGCGTTGTAATGTGCGTTAATAAATTTAATTTCAGCCTCTTTCTCTTGGTTTGCACCCAGCCTCACAGCCACTTCCGCCTCTCTCTCTCCCCTCTCTCTCTCTCTCTCTCTCTCTGTGCACCCTCTCCGTCATTGAGTTTAAAGTGTCGCCGGAGTCAACACAACTCAACTCGATGCTCGCTGCGCGCTGCTCGTTTTTATCAGTTTAATGGGCGGGCCGTAATGCAATTTGGGCGACACCACCAGCCGCACCACCGGCGGCAGCACCATCCCAACCCCGTTTAAGTCCATGAGCCGCTTAGTGAGAGATATGAGTTACCCACACCACCCCCACCCCCACCCCCCACTGCTGCTGCTGTTGTGTAAAGCAATTTTGATAAATTTATGTGAAATACGCTTTCATGATAAGCTAATTAAATTCAATCGCTGTAACCAACTGCCAAAAACCGAATGCCACCCCACTCCCCAGCACACCAATCGCACCCCCACCCCTAGCCCCAGCCCCTGCACAAGCATATTCCCAATGAGCACATTTGGCAGCGGCGCTGCGCCCATTAAAGCCTCAGAAATTGTTTCCATATCGTTGAGTCGGATTGGAGAAGCCAACACGACGGATTAGATAATGAGCTCAATCATATACATATACATATACATATCTATATAGCGGGGTCAACGGGGTCAAAATTGAGAGAAGCTGAATCAAGGAACTTCGAGATGATGTGAAGGACTAGAAAGAGCTTAAGGAGAAGGGCAACAGTTAACTTTGACTAGAGAAAGAGAGAGAGAGAGAGAGAGAGAGATATAGATATAGAGACAGATGTAGAGAGAGTGAAAGAAAAAGAGACAGATGGAGAGAAAGATAGAGAGAGACAAACAGAGAGAACGATATACATATATATGTATATATAGAGAGAATGAGAGATAGAGAGAAAAAGATAGAGACAGAGAGAGATAGAGAGAGAGAGAGATATTTAGATATTGAGATATACAGATAGAGAAAGAGAGATGTAGAGAGAGTGAAATAGATTAATAAAAAGAGAAAGAGAGAGAGATAGATAGATAGAGAGAAAGAGAGAGATAGAGAGACTCTCACAGAGAGAGAGGGAGAGAGATTCTAACAGAGAGAGAGAGAGAGAGAGATGGAGAGAGAGACAGAGAGAAAGATTTTCGCGGAGAAAGAGATTCTTACAGAGATAGAGAAAGAGACTTTCACAGAGAGAGACAGAGAAATTCTCACAAAGAGAGGCAGAGAGATTCTCACAGAGAGAAAAATTGAGAGAGAGAGAGAGAGAGACATTCTCACAGAGAGAGAGAGAGAGAGAGAGAGAGAGAGAGAGAGAGTGAGAGAGAGATTCTCATAAAGATAGAGAGAGAGAGACTAATAGAACGTATCACCTTCATATCAAAATCTATCTTCAAAGATCTCTAAGCGTTCTCTCTCACGATCTCACTTTATTTCACTTTCTCTTTCTCTCTCTCTCTCTCTCACTGGCTCCCACTCAGTACTAACTTTTTATAGAGTATAGTTTGGTTCATATATCTATAAAACATAAAATCACTGAACTATCTCTCACTCTCTCTCTGTCTCCCTCGCTCTATTCTGCACCCCCTGCAAGCCCACTCCCTCTCCCCCTGCCTCATTTCATTAGCCAGTTAAATTGTTAAAAATATGTTTCTGCATGCACAGCGACATGGGTCATTAAGAACATCATTAATTAATTATAATGCATGTTACTCCAACAAAAAAAGGTCTGATGGGGGGTGGCAGAGGGGGTGGAAGGGGGTTGGTTTAAGGTAATACATGTGTCGAACAGCCAACTATTGCATTATGAACTGTATATAAAAGGCAAAGGCAGCAGAAAAAACATTTATTTTCCGCCTTTTTTCAGCTTTTCCGCCTTTTTTGATGTTGCGAATCGAATCGAATCGAATTGAATCGAATCGAATGTAATGTTTGCTATTCAATAATATCTAACGAACTGAAATCAATGTTTAATTGCATAAAACATGTGCCATTATGATAATTATAATTAGGGATGACATCATGACAGCGGCCGATATTATAATTGTATTCAATTCTCATTATTTTTAATGAATGGAGCAGCTGCGGCGAGCAGCAACGACTGCCAAATACACTGTAAAGAGAAAGAAATTTAAAAATGAGTGAAAGAAGTAGTGTTGTGTAACGGTATATGAGTGAGGAGTAGATACATATATAGTATGTGGGAGTAGATTAATGCATATATCTATATATCTAGCCATATCCCTTATGCCTATTCCCAGCCCTCTGCTAGTGCTTGAGAGAGAAAGAGCTAAGACAAGTGTTGTAAAACAGTCTATGAGTGAGAAATAACTATTTCTAAAGGAAGTACAGTTATGCATATACATATGTACATATATAGCTAGTCATCTTGTTCTAGAATCCGTTATGCCTGATTTAGTGCTTAACTGTAAATATAATCGCATTAAACATGCTCGTTAAATTACATTATATTTAACCTGTTTTTGCATTTTCTAGATAATGCAATTATCTTGTATTGGCGTTATCTTGAACTTTGCTGGGGTCGTTTGATCTTACGGTTATTTTAGCCTAGATAACTGTATGCATAGATTGCTTCACACCCATGCGCCGTGCGCCGTGTTCACTTCTCTGTTTGTCTCTTATTTACAACGCAATCAAATTTAACTGTTTAAACAAGCGTTGAAAAGATTTCGATCCAACACACACACACACACACGCACAGGCAGGCATACACACACATACTTACGTATGCGGGCTGCAGCAGCAGCAGCAGACAGCGCTGGGAAAATGCAAAACAATTTCAGGCGAATTAGCGTAATTGTCTCGCCGCCGCCGCCACCGTTGCTGCTGCTGCTGCTTCTTCGCCGTCAAGACAATGAACATGACGGCGAATGGCGACTGCAGCGTCAACAGCAGCAGCGACAGCGGCAGCAGCCAAGCTACTTAATCCTCTAATTTGTGTGTGCTGCTGTTGTCCCCACCATCAAATAACACACACACATACAGAGAGAGAGAGAGAGAGAGAAGACACCTCCTAGCCCAACAGCAGCCAGGCTTCATTTGTATGCAAAAATGTAAACCAAAAAATCAGCGAGAATGTTAAATCCAACAAAATGCATTTAACACAAAAAAATTTGCATAGAAAGTGGCTTTGGTATGTTTGGTATTTTTGTGCCGCCACAGTCACAGTCACACTTAAATCCATAGACAAGGCGAGAGCGAGCGAGCGGGCGCTGTGGTTGTTCGTTCGGTAACCGGTTGCCAGACCGCATGGCTGTAGGTGTGAGCGGGACCGCAAGAGTTGAGCTGCGCTCAAGACAATGATGTTTATATGCACACAGTGGAAATGTCTTAGCGTAGATTTAATTTTAATTTCACTTTTTCTTTTACTATTATGGTTATTTGCTTTATACATATACATATGTATGTACATATGTGTGTGCGTGTGCGTTTGCCTCGCTCCCGCTTGCGGCTAATCTGGCACTTATTTGTGCTAATAGCACACGCACACACTCTCTCACACAGTCTCCCACTCACTCTCTCACTCCCTCACACTCTTTCGCCTTATCTTTGGCTTCTCATTAAGGCACTGCACTGCAAGACATTCACCGTTAGGTCTCGGCTCTTTAGTTTCGCTCTTTCTTTGGCGAGCGAGCGAGCGAGCGGCGCCGCAAAAGTTTTCAATTGTTTTGCCATATCTTATTAAGTTGCATGTTCGCCTTTTATTTCGATCATTGGCAAAGGGCCGTCCCACCCCCTCGGCCGACTCCAGTTGAAGCTGCTCGCGCTCTGCCAATGCTTTTTCGTGTCTTTTTTTTATGCGTTTGCTTTTATTGTGTGGTGTGTATGTGTGTGTGCGTATGTGTTATTTTTTGTATTTCCGTGCCTGTGTGTGTGTGTTGTTTTTGCATGTGTTGAGATTCTCATGAAATTTGCATACAAATTGCGTCTGGCGCTGTAGATACAACTGTTGTACAGTAACCAGGGAGATATTGCCCCGAATGGGACCGGGCTCAATTCACTCGACCAGTTGCCCCTCGGCCAAAGGGTGAAGGTTAACGGCAACTACAGCAACAGCAACAGCAACAGCCGGAACAACAACAACATCATCTGGCAGCTGTCAATTATGTGGGCTTCTATCAATAATCAGAACTGGGCTAGCACCCAAATACGATTTGATCCGCAATCATAAAAGAATATACTCTTACATTTATCTCTGCACGCATATCATTATCTAGGCCGGAATGCCCAAGGAGAAGAGAGTGCACGACTAGAAGATACCACTTCCTGTTGTTTAAGATTGTCAATCATTGAGCTACTCTTACACTATGTCAATCAGTCAATTTGTGGGTTAGCTTAGGGCTCTGTTAGTCTGTGTCTGTCAATCCATTGATTGACGGATTGAGCTGTTCAGTGTTTGTCAATCAACTAAACAGTCAATTAGCAGCAATTATCGGTCAGCCAGGCAATGATACACTCAGTCAATTTCTCAGTTAGTCAGGGTCTGCTAGTCAGTCAGCTAGGTCATGTATCAATCAGTCAGTCAATCAATCCATTTGTCAGCCATTCAGTAAGCCATTCAACTAGTCAAACTGCTAAGAAACTAGGAAGTCAGTTTAGGTATTCCGTCAGTCTGACAGCCAATCAATCAGCGAGTCTATCAATCAAAATACTACAGCTAGTCTCCATCAATCAATCAGTTAGCTAGTCAGTCGGTTATTCAGTATGCCGCTCAATCACTCAATCTTACAACAAACTACCAGTCAGTTCAGTTATTTGGTCAATCAGTCAACCAAGCTATCAGTCAGTCAATCAGTTAGTCAGCTCGTCCAGCCCAGTCGCTTGAATCATTTGCCCCTCGGACCACTTTGCGGCCACAGAAGTGGCAAAGGTAAATATTTTCGGGTGTTTTCCGCCAGTTTCCGCCATTTTGCAGCCATAAATAAATAGCGCAATTATCATAGGTAAACAACAAATAAATAGAAGAATAGCAGCGCCAATAAAAACAAAAGTCAATTGCGGGGCTTTTTGCGGCTCGCTGCTGTTGCCTGTGTTGACTTTGGGCGGCCCACTCGACGCAGACAATACTGCCACTGACAAACTGAAGAGCCATCGCTAGCCAAGCCACCCAACCACCCACAGCCGCCGCCCACTTAAGGACTTAACTTTAAGTTGAATTGTTGCACGATGAAGTTAAAGTTTCAATTGTTGTTGCTCCTGCTCCTGCTCCTGCTCCTGCTGCTGCTGCTGCTGCTCCTGCTGATTGCTTAAAATTCATAATGATAATAATAGTGCGTTCTGCACTAATTGCAGCAGCAACAACAACAATAACAGCAACAACAACAACAACAATTGTTCACTTGCACTTGGCATCACTTAAGTCAACTGCAAAAACTTTTGCGCCATTCGCGCCATTCGAGTCATTCGAGCCAGGCAGGAGCTGAGGCGGCGGGGCGTTGCTGCTGTTGAGATTGCAATTGGAATAGAAACGGGCCAAAAAGCAATGCCCATTCACTCTATATCTCTCTTGCTCACTCGCTCTCTCTCTCTCTCTCTCTCTCTCTCTCTCTCTCTCTCTCTTTCTCGCTTTTCTCTCTCTCTCTCTTTCTCTGACTGACTGACTCATTCATTGAAGCATTTTGCCGCTTGCATTCAGGCAAAATTGTTCTACAAAGATACGAGCGCAGACAATGACAACTTCTACACACACAGCACACACACACACACACACACTTAATGCACCCAAAGCCAAATGCCCACACCCATTTTCCATTCACATTCACATTCACATTGAAGTGCACTTCATTGCCGCTTGTCGTCTGCCCGTTTAGGCAGCTTCTGTTGCTGCCGAGTCCTTGGCTGTCCGTCCGTCAGTCTGCCTGCCCTCCGGCGCTGCTTAACTTTAACTTGAACTCTAAAATAACAACCCGAGTTGTTTTTGGCTTGTTCAGTTTTCGTATAATTTCCTCGCAGGTATTTTCATAGCTCTCATCGAGGCGCCGCCCCCCAACCCCACCCCCAGCCTGTGGCTGTCCTTGTGCCTGTGCAGGTCCTTCACATCCGCGCACTCAATTTCGGTCCCATCCACTAGGCATGTGAGCGGCAGCCAGCTAGCCACCTAGCTGGAACTGTAAGTGACGAAAACAATGGGCTAAAAGGCGAGGCGGACGAAACTTGAGAGCGACGGACGGAAAGGCATCGGAAAACAATGCGAGGAGCAGCATAAATGGCATTCTAGCTGGAAACATAATATCAAATGATATCAACATGGCTCTTGATTATATATACATAGATGAAGTAATGTACAAAGTATTTGAGCGAAAGAAATGGGTAATACTATAATTTGTATTGCGCTCATCATGATGGGGCATAATAGTAATAATAATTATAATAATATTAGGGCTAATGCTAATGAATTGATAATGATAATGATAATGATAATGATAATGATAATGATAATGATAATGATAATGATAATGATAATGATAATGATAATGATAATGATAATGATAATGATAATGATAATGATAATGATAATGATAATGATAATGATAATGATAATGATAATGATAATGATAATGATAATGATAATGATAATGATAATGATAATGATAATGATAATGATAATGATAATGATAATGATAATGATAATGATAATGATAATGATAATGATAATGATAATGATAATGATAATGATAATGATAATGATAATGATAATGATAATGATAATGATAATGATAATGATAATAATGATAATGAATAATGATAGCATTACGAAAAGCAGGCCATATCTGTACTTATTTCAACATAATTCCGTCTTACTTGGCTTAGACCCGTTCGCATTCGCTTGCTCCTTTGAGGTTGAGGCAGCTGCTTAGTTAACTCTGGAGCGGAGAGAAAAGATCAAGTACTTTCAGCTGCGAGCTCATTCAATGAGTGCATTCATGAGTGCTGCTTGAATTTCGCCCTCCTGTTCTACTTTATTTTGGCTATTAAGCTATCGTCAACTTTCTGATCTACTTTCTCTTAGCTCTGGCTAACTGTTATGGCTACTTACCATGGCTGTCTTTTTTTTTTTTGTTTTGTTTTGTGTTGCGACCCAAACTCATCCCTATCGGCTGCTGGCCCACTCATACCCTTGGCTTATCTGCCATCTAGTGCTCTGGCAAGCAATTTCAATGAAATCAAGCAGAGCACTGTGAATGCTTTGTCCTGCTTGGCATAGCCTCATCGTGGCCCACGCTCTTTGTCCTTGTTGTCGCCAATGTTGCTCCTGTTGCTGCTGCTGCTGCTGCTGCTTCTGCCCTGCAGCAACAGAGGCGTTTCTAGCTGCTATCGGATAACATTTATATACCCTCTAAGAACACTTTAATTTATTTTCAACTTATGAGAGATAAAATTACGAACTGAAAATCCAATTGGCTTTTTTAATTGAAGACCTAATCGCAGAGCCGTTAACCTGTTCTGGCCAATATACATGTTGAGGACCTTTTGTGACTTCAGGCTTGGCTTACAAAGGGACTAAAGTATATATAAATCATATCTATTTCAATACATCAATCAATCATCAGCTAGTCAATATTTTAGTTAAGGCTAAAATAGTCAGCAATTAGTTTATCTGTTATTTATTTAGTTTAGCTTTAGGCTAGCTAGTGATCAATCAGCTAAACAGTACTTCAATCAAACTGTTGGGTATTCATCATCCATCAATCAGTCAATCATTGAGTTGGTCTTTCAATCATTCAGGCAGCTGAGATGGCCAAGCATTCAGCTTGTTGCTCACTCAGCTATTCAGGCACGTTGTTCAATCTGTCAGTCAATCCGTCAATCAATCAGTTAGCTTAGCAGTCAATCAGCTTACTCTTCCGTCATTCAGGCAGGTTGTTCAATCACTTACTTAGTCATTCAATCAGCATATTACTCAATCAGTTAGCTTTCCAGTCAATCACCTAATTGTTGAGTTCAACCAATCAATCAATCATTTAGTAAGCCAATCAGCATATCCTTCAATCAGTTGGCTGATCTGTCAATCAGTCAGTCAGCTTCAGTTACTAAGGTAGTCTATTCATCAGTCAGTTAGCTTGATTAACTTGACTGCTTAGTCAATCACTACATCAGCTAGTCAGTCAATCAATCAGTTAGCCATATCAGTCAAGTCTCCAGTCATTCAGGCAGTAAGTCAATCAGTCATTTAGCTTCACTTACTAAGGTAGTCACTTCATCAATCAATCAGTCAGTCAGCTAAGCAGTCAATTACTCAATCAGCTGGTCAGTCGTTCAATCACGCAGTCAATCACGTGGTTATTCAGTAAGTTATTACCTTATAGAACATTTCATTATGTACAGGGTACTTTCGAGCGTGTCACTTCAATCTCTTTCTTCTCTCTCTCTCTCTATCTCTCTCTCTCTCTTTATCTAACTCTCTCTCTCTCTCTCTCTATCTCTCTCTCTGCTTCTCTATCTATGCATGCATCGGTTTTGTTGTTATTGCAAAGCGCTTAAAACGCTGGCAATTTCCACTATCAACCTCCTCATGCTCCTCATGCTCAGCCTCAGCCTCTGTTTCATCGTCCTCCACTTCCCACCTGTGTATGCCCATCTGCCCTCTGCTTTTTTCTTCCCTTCTTCCATCTGTCTCTAAACTTATGTTGTCATAATAGCACAAGCATCTCAGGCGCCATCCTCCGCCCGCTCTCCGCAGGTCTTTGCCGAAGGCGGAACGTAATAAAAATAACAACTTAACTAAGTAGACAATGTATCCAGCAGTGCGTACGTGTGTGTGTGTGTGTGGGTGTCTCCCTACGAGTGTGTGTGTGTGCCGTTGTCTTGACAATCATTTGGGCTGCGGTGCAGCAGGTAGTGCTTGTCAAACTGTAAGCAGCTTTTATGCACCAACAACAACAAGTGCATTAATATTATATATATATATATATATATATATATATATATATATATAGAAAAAAATTGACTCGACTACAAGGAGTAACAAGTAAGAATATTACAGTCGGGCAGCAACGACTGCATAATACTCTCTCTCTCTCTCTCTCTCTCTCTCTGCTCAGAAGCAATAGATCAGCGAGGAAACTGCAGTAACTTAGCTGCCTCATGCTGGAGCTCTACTCTGATATAGATATAGTTATTTTTCTGACCTGCCACGCCCACAGTAGGCGTGAGCTAGCAGAGCTGTTCAAAATTACAGGGTATTTTAAACATATTTAGCATTACTTTCTGTTTAACGATCAAGAAGGTCCAACATTAACTGCTGCTGGCATACAGGATGGGGTATATGCTCATTTGCCACGCCCATATGGACGTATGTGGGCAGATCTGAAGTTTTTGATCAGACAAGGTATATATGTATATATAAAGACAGACGAACAGACAGACTCACGTACAGTCGCGTAAGCGAACGTATGGTCAGAGGTGGGGACAGTGCACAAAACCAATATGCCCATTTGAGTTCGGCTCGTGAATGAGTATCAAAATAGATGTAGATCGTTAAGCTGTGCATTCAGCGTATGCTGCTGGGCTTTAAGTTACACTTTTTATCTAAGATGAAAAATCTGCAGAGCAAGAGGAGGACGGCGAGGAGGGAGGTTGAGGTTGAGGTAGTAGAAAACGTGAAGAGACGGCAACATCAGCTTTTGATGAGTCGTCGCACCTTTTGCATTTTTATTGTGACCGCCGTCGGTTGCCAATGGCTTTGCCATTTCAGCAAAATGATAATCCAAGTGGCAACCAGGAGCTGGAGCTGGAGCTGGAGCAGGAGCAGCTGGAGCTGCCGCTGGCCAAGCGCTTAATCCTTGTGCGGAAATAACGTAACGCAGCAAAGTCCAGTGCGAGTTTTGAGCTGCTGCTGCTGCTGCTGCTGCTGCTTGTTGCTGTTTAGTTAACTCAATAAATGGAAACACACACAGAGGGTGTATGTGCCTGTGTGTGGGGTACATAATATAATCTTTTCTGTGGGCACTTGGTTTGTTACCAGCTCGTTTGCGTTCTTGCGGTCGGTGTGCCACTGACTGCCACTGACTGGCTCTGGGTGGTTCGGTCTGGTGCTTAGGAATTGTGCTGACGTTTGCGTAAATTTTCTCATGCGCATTTGCTTGTTTACGTTATATCTCATTGTTGCTGTTGTTGCTGCTTGTTGACAATTATACAAAAACTGTTAGCATTTACCACAAACATACGGCCAGTGTAAGCCTCGAGTGGTGCTGGTGCTGGTGCTGGTGCTGGTGCTGGTGGCTGAGCAGGACAATGGCGACAGTTTCATGTCAACAATTTTTGGAGCAACTAAATGGACAACAGTCAGCACTTTTCGCTCGTAAAACTGGGCTGAGTCTGTGAGAGGCAGAGAGACTTATCAGTAGCCGTAGCCAGAGCCGTAGCCGGAGTTGGAGTCGGAGTCAGAGTCAGCGCCTGGAGCCATTTGCCGACATAGTTCCAGTTCCAATTCCATTTCAGAGTCTCTCTCTCCCCCCCTCCCCCCTCTCTCTCTCTCTCTCTCTCTCTCTCTCGGCCTCAGCGAGTGTCCATTAAAACGTTAAAAGCTTCTTGAAAAACGCATAAAAACTATTCGCTGGCAGAGCACCCTCTTTACGCTCTACCCTCAACCCTCAACCCTCCACCCTCTATCCTCCACCCTCTACCCTCAGCTTGCAGCGCATTCGTTCCAGCTATTACTTTTTGGTAAGAGCGCATCATTAAAAGTTGAAAAATCAGCTAGCTGTGTGAAAGGATTTGCGCTCGCTCGCGAGGTGTTGGCCGAACAGCACAAGCAAGAAGCAGCAGAAGAAGAAGAAGAATAAGAAGAAGAAGAATAAGAAGAAGAGGAAGAAAAAACTAAAGACAAACAAAGTATTGGCAACAGCCACAAAGTGTGTAATTCAGTTAACGCGTTTAGCCCCCAACGAACATGCCAAGGGAAACCTAAAGCCAAAGAGTTCCTCACTTAAAGGATAGTTTGGCAAAAAGGATATTATATTCAAATGGGGAAGCGAGAGAAATGCATAGAGAAGGGCATAGGGTGGATGTTGGGAGAGAGGGAGAGAGAGAGAGAGAGGGAGAGAGAGAGAGAGAGAGAGACAGAGAGGGAGGGGATGTATGTAGAGAGAGTGGCGTGGCTTCAGAGGAAAGGCACTCTAGTTGGAACAGGAATAGCTCAAGTGTTTTCACATAGAATATGCGAGTTGTGAGAAGGACAAGGTACAAAGCAACCGGGTATACCCGATTGGGACTGAAAGATGCCCTGACGCTTCTACCAAATACTTGAGCTCACAATAAATGATAAGGCTCCGGGTATCTTTCAGTCGTATATTCCCAACTACAGGAGTATACGACTAAAAGATACCCTATAGATGCTGCCAAGTGTAGTTCGGACTAAATGAAAAGGTTCTGGGCATCTTACAGTCATAGACTGCTGTTGTTGGGAGTATACGACTAAAAGATACTCCTGTTGTTGGGACTATACAACTAACAGATACCCTATAGCTTCTGCCAACTGCTTTAAGTCTGGTAGTTCGGAGAGGTAGTCTCGAGAGCTTTAAGTACCTAGACAAGGCTCCGGCTATCTTTGACCGTATAGTCCAAACTACAGAAGTATACGACTGAAAGATACCCTATAGCATCTGCCAACTGCTTGCAGTCCGGTTGTTCAGACTGTACGACTAGAACATACCCAGAGCCTCGTACAGCTGCTGTTTGAAGTTTTGTGGGCTGGCATTGATCGACTCAAATATACCCTGTACTGCAGGTGAAGTACGTTCAGCACGCATTCCTTCTCAAATATGATACGCAATGGACAGAGCTATCCATAAGGCAAGGAAGTCCTCGATAGCCATGCCTACTTTTCGACTAGCTCTAGATCAAATAGTTCAGAGCTAAACATAGTTGTTGATGTTTGCCTTGAATCTATTTAAAACTGCAGTCGCTATACAGCCCAGCCCCAGCCCCTCTCCAATCCACCCCCACGCCCTCGCTGTCTGCTCATCAATGTGGCTGGTAGGAACGAAAATAGTTGCCGCACGCCAAGTAAACAAAATAATTTATCATTTCGCTGGGCGGAACGCGAGCAGGAAGAGGAAAGCCGAGAGGAAAGCAAAGGAAAGCACAGGAAAATTCAGACAGAATCAGAACTGGCTGAAAGTAATTCCGAAGATGGGCAAACGATTGGCCACGCCCACAGAAGCAAGAGCTGAAGCATGACTTGCCAGCGCATTGGCCAACTATCGAACAGTCACTCAAATGAAATGGCCGAATTGAGCAATGATGTACCGCTAGATACCCTGCAATAAAAAAGAGAAAGTATTAGTCGAAGTTGGGAGCTGGAATACTATATATAGCTGTATATAGCCGGATGTATGGCATATTTAAAACAGATTTGTTAGGGCAACTGATATACCCGCTTGTGCTTCTAGCCTAGGGTATCAAGAGCAAAGCAAAACTTTGACGCAAACAAAATTAACGGTAATAACTTGGACTTGGTAAGCAGTTTGCTAATTTGCGCTGCATTTGCATGTGTGTGTGGGTGTGTGTGTGTGGGTGTCTGTGTGGCTGTAGGCGTGGCAGGCAGCGGCTGGGCTGGGGGTGGGGGGTGGGTCGTGTGTCCGACCAAATAACCGTAATGAAGTTTGCAAAGTTTTTGACACATGCGAAAAAGATGTCGAAGCAGGCGAAAAAAAAGACAAACAAACAGAAGGGAAATGAAACATAAAAAAAGGGAACGAAACTGAAGATGGGTCAGCAGTGGCAGGAGGCGTGGCAGGCGCAGGGGCTGCTCCTGTTGCAAAAGTGTTTTGCGCGCAGCCGAAACGACAAGCAAATATTTGCAAAGTGGCAACAAAACTTGGCCCAAACTTGACGGCAGCAACTGCAAGGCGAAGGCCAGGGCAAGGGCGAGGGCGGGGCGAGGGCGGGGCGAGGAGAGCGCAGGACGCGAGGACGTTTCCTGCTGAGCTCGACAATTTCAGCTAGCAACGCCCGCTGAGTTTTTGCCACTTTACAGCGACAACACACACCAACACACACACACACACACACACACACACACACACACACACACACACACACACACACACACGCACAACACTTTAAGGGCAAGCAAAAATATTATTTTTATTAATGCTCGGTCGTCTGGATCGGAACCTGGATCTAGATCTCCACTGCGGCGGGCTGAAAATGTGTTTTATATTTGTCAAATAAACGCACACGAAAGTATCGACAGAGCGAGGGCGAGAGAGAGAGAGAGAGAGAGAGTGAGTGAGACTTTCTCTTTTTTATACCCTGAACCCATTGAAAATGGGAAAATCAGGGTATAATGTTTTTGTTGGAGGGCGTATGTATGTAACAGGCAGAAGGAGGCGTGGCAGACCCCATAAAGTATATATATTCTTGATCAGGATGACAAGCCGAGTTGATATAGCCATGTCCGTCTGTCCGTCTGTCCGTCTGTCTGTCCGTATGTATGAACGCGTCGTTCTCAGAACCTATAAGAGCTAGAGACTTGAAATTTTTTATGTAGGTCCGTGAATAGCACGAAAAGATCGAGTTTGTTAAAAAAAGTCGATAACTATTTTAATTTTATTGTTATCGATTAAAAACAATATCGAATGCTAGTTATAAAATTATATCTCCCACGTCTTAATAGCTAGAGTCCCCAAATTTTTTTGTAAGTTTTATAATTATTTTCTCTAATTTTGATTTTTGTTAAATTTTGGATACCGGCTCCAAATTTCCCCAAATATTTAAATTGAGGTTAGTTGCACTCAAAGCCAGTAAATGAATGGGTTTACATTTTTAAAAATTGGAAAAAATGTAATAAAATATGTTGAACATAAGCTGAAAATTTCATTCAAATCCATTAATTCGCGCAGAAGTTATTAAACAAAACGTTTGGCCAATCGGCCAAACACGTGACCAGCAAAACAAAGCAAACTGTTTTCCTACACATGTGCACACATACACACATACACATTGAGCTGCGTGCATCTAGCAAGTTCTAAAACCCGCAAGTTTTAGTGTACATATTTCCAATAGATGGCGCTATGATTTGCGAATTATCAGCTGCTCAGTTGGTTCGAAACTTGGATGGCGCTACTCAATCGAACCATTTCGCTATTAGCTAAACAATTGAAATGAATTGAATTTAGTTTTCTGTGCGTTTATACGAAATACTAATTATGCAGTATTTTAACGCAGATAGCGCGGGGTTTAGGGTATTTCCTAGTCGGGACCACCGACTAGAGTTTTCTTACTTGTTTTTCTCTGCTTGTTTTTTAGCGCGTTTTTTTATTTCTTGTGTCGCCGCCGGACACAATGAAACTTGCGCATAGACTCAGCCCCAGCTCCAGCTCCAGCCCCAGCCTCTGCCTCCGACTCAGAGCGAAAAGGGGCAGTCGCTGGAATGTGCTTGCCATTTGTGGTCAATTTTACGTGCGCTGTAAAAACAAAACAAGCGAACGGAAAGGACGAGCGGCGAGGGCGAGGACGAGGGCGAGGGCGAACTGAAGCAAATGGACGCAATATAAATACGAATACAAATAAATATTAAGATGGGCCGAAGATATTTGCAGATACATTTTATTTTATGCACAAACATATTTTTTACTGCCCGATGAGCGAGGGGAGGCGCTTGGATTGGCAAGCGCTGAGGCACAACAACAGAAATAGAAACAGAAAGAGAAACAGAAGCAGCTGCCGAGACAAACACCTAGAGCAATGCCAATTGCGAGATCGATTATTATATAGATATATCTATATGGAAATGAGCGGGGATGCAGGGAAATGTAAGAGATCGAGAAACTAGGAGAGTGTTTAGCTGGAAATTTCAATTGAATATGAATTTTAGATGGTATTTGTATAAATTTAGTAGTAGTAAAAGTAGAATTAGTAGTAGAGGTAGAAATAGAAGTAGTAGTAGAAATAGTAGTAGAAGTAGTAGTAGAAATATTAGTAAAAGTAGTAGTAGAAGTAGTGGTAGAAGTTGTAGTAGAAATAGTAGTAGAAGTAGTAGTAGTAGAAGTAGTAGTAGAAGTAGTAGTAGAAGTAGTAGTAGTAGAAGTAGTAGTAGTAGAAATAGTAGTAGAAATAGGAGTAGAAATAGGAGTAGAAATAGTAGTAGAAGTAGTAGTAGAAATATTAGTAGAAGTAGTGGTAGAAGTTGTAGTAGAAATAGTAGTAGAAGTAGTAGTAGAAGTAGTAGTAGTAGAAGTAGTAGTAGAAGTAGTAGTAGAAGTAGTAGTAGTAGGAGTAGTAGTAGTAGAAATAGTAGTAGAAATAGGAGTAGAAATAGTAGTAGAAGTAGTAGTAGAAATATTAGTAGAAGTAGTAGTAGAAGTAGTGGTAGAAGTTGTAGTAGAAATTGTAGTAGAAGTAGTAGTAGAAATAGTAGTAGAAATAGTAGTAGAAGTAGTTGCTGAAGTAGTATAGTAGTAGATAAAAGTAGTATAAGTAGTAGTGATAATAGTAAATAAAAGTAGTATAGTACTACTTATTAAGTAGTAGTAAAAGTAGTAGATTAAAGTAGTAAAGAAAAGTAGTACTACTAGTAGTAGAGAAATGAAGCAGTAGTCGAAGTATAATATTACTTCTAGTAGTAGAAGTATTGGTTATATAATATAGTAGAAGTAGTAATATATTATATTACTGAAATAGTAGTATAGTAAACTAGTATAGTATATAGTACGGTAAACTAGTATGCTATGTAGTATAGTTTAGCTAAAGTTTAACTAAAGCAATCCGTTAGTGGGTCCCGATACCGTCAAATCACCTTCGAGCTGCGGCTCCAGCCTTGATCGTGGGATGAGTCTGCCTACAGGATCGGCTTGGGAGGCCCAGTGGCAGCTGCAGTCATAGACTGACAAGGCAATGCCTGGGCCCTAAGCCACGGCCTTACCGGGGAATGGGAATACAAATAATATTCTCATTCATTTGCATTCATTTGTTCGATTATTATAGGCGAAGTATACTTCTGCTCCATTTCCCACTCACAGTCGCTTCCAGCCTTAACTAGTTGAGAATTGTAAGCCAAAAAACATATGCAAATTGCGTGCGAGCAGAGGCAGCGAGTGGCTCGGGGCACACTCATCAGTATTACATAAATAATGCTCGGCTAATGCCTCGCTGAACGATAAGTGAGATATTGTGCGTCGTAGATAATATTGATCTGAATTGAATTGGGGACTGTGGGAGGGGTTGGGGGTGGGGCTGTGGGTGCTGTGGGTGGTTAGCTGAGCTGAGCTGAGCTGCTGCTGCGCCTTTATTGCTGTCTCTCAGTCATCGTCAATTAGAGAAAACAGCTGCTGATACAATTCACTTGTCAAATTCATTAAACAAATGCACGACTCGCACTCGACGGCTGAAGGGGCAGAGGGGGCTGGGGGCTGGGGGCTGGGGGCTGGGGGGCTGCGGAGGCTGCGGGGGCTGAAGATGGCGACAATAAATAATGCCGTATGGGGAAATCTGCGTTCATTTTTCAAAACATTGCCGCGAGCGAGTGCCGGACAAAATGTGGCTAGGCGCGAGTGGGTGGGTGGTTGGTTGGGTGCTGTGGTGCATGGCCATGGCGATGTATTAACAATGCCAAGACAGACGCCGGCTTTGGACTCTGCCGCGTCGCCGTAGTCATCAACATTGTCATTGACGACGACAAATGTTGCCGTCTTTTAGGCGTTGACATCTGATAAATTAAACATTTTCGCAGGGCCCGCGAGCTGTCCTAGGGACTCGCCGCATTTTTTGGCACTCTGTTAAGTACAAGTATATATATATATATATATATATATATATATATATAGGTATATATATTTATCTTCTGCTGCTTCATTTGTTCATTGTTCCATCTTGAGCCATGCCGAGTGTGGCGCAAATTAGAAAACATTTTGACATTTGTTCTGCTGCTCTCTCTCTCCCACTCTCTCTCCTTCTCTCTCTCTCAGTTTTTTCCCTTGCGTCTTTCGTCATTTCGTTAATTGAGCAGTCGCGCCCGCGGCTAAAGCCAAAAGCCGATGAGCATTATGATGATGTTGACAGTGCTGACGATGACGATGACGATGACGATGACGATGATGATGATGATGATGATGATGATGCTGTTGATGTTGATGTTCGGGGCTGAGGATCCTAAAGGACGTTGCCGCCTTCAAAGAACGTAAACGTTTTACGTGCGCGCTTTGATGTTGCCTTTTGACGTGGCCCAAAATGTATTTAATATTTATTAACAGCCCCCTCAGCCCCTCAGCCCCCTCAACTAAGGCAGCTGCACGCGCCACCCGAGCATTAGCCAAAGATTCGAGTCCAATATACTTAATTACATATTTAAGAGCTGTATTAGCGGCAGCTCAACGGGCCAAGGGCTCGCGGGGGGGGGGGGGGGGGTTGATACGTAAGTGGGTGTGGGCGAAGGCAAGAGGCTGTGAGCGTAGGTGGCAAAGGGCAAATTGATTGAAAAGTTTTGAATGTGTTTCAAATTTACATGGGAAACTAACATGGGAGAGGCGGTGGGAGACAGAGAGAGGGAGAAAGAAAGGGAGAGAGAGAGGGAGAGAGAGGGAAGGATATAGTTAGGTAAGGAAAGAACCTAAGCATGAGAAGACAGCAAGCAAGTGGAGATAGCTCGGAAAAGTTATACAGAGAGAGAGAGAGAGAGAGAGACAGAGACAGAGAGAGAGAGAGAGAGAGAGAGAGAGAGAGAGAGAGAGAGAAAGTGAGAGAGAGACAGTGAGAGAGAGTGAGAACAATAAACAGATAATATGGCCAGAGCGAGATAGATTGCTTTGCCACTCTCTCTCTCTCTCTCTCGCTCTCTCACTCACTCTCGTCAACTCAACTCTAAATGGTTTCTATATATATATATCCGCTTATCCCCCTCACCATCTCCTGCTCAGTCTCTCTTGAATCTATTTAGTTCATTCAATATTTATTTAAGCTATCAAATGCCTTCTGTATGTTCCTTAACCTGCCATGAAGCCTCCCTCTGCCGCAGGCTCTCCCTCTCCCTCGCCCCCTCCCTTCCACTCGCCATTTTTTGGGCAGAGTTAAATTAATATTCAAGTGCCGGCAGACTAAATAATCGCATTAATTCTCTTGACTCGCTAATGCAGGCGAATGGGAATTGCGATTCGATTCGATTCGATTCGATTCGCAGTTTGGGCCACGTTCAACAATTGAGCCTAAAAGCGATTAGAACGAGGCTTAGGCAGTTGAATCAGCGTCGAATGCGAAACGAATTGACAGAGGTGGGCGCGAGGTGGGCGCGCGACATACGTACCATAATATTTAACTATAATCGGGATTGAATACGCTTAGAAGGGTTGCCAGCGGCGGGGGGGGATGGGGCCAGGAGGGGCAGCAGCAAGTGGATGGGTTTTGTAATTAAGTCTCGTCCTTTGAAATGGGATTGAAATGCAAACGCGCTGTCAATTGAGAGGAACAGTTGCGCACTCAATTGGATGAGTGCAGCTAGCTAAACACACAGACAGAGAGGGAGAGAGAGAGAGAGAGGGAGAGAGAGGGAGAGAGAGCGAGGTGCCACAACTAAATGTGGGCTGTTGAAAATAGAAGAAAAAAAAACAAACAAAATGGAGTAAAGAAAACACGACACTGATTGCGAATGGGCTCATTACGGCCAGTTGAGAGAGAGAGAGAGAGAGAGTGGGAGAGAGAGAGTGGGAGAGAGAGAGTGGGAGAGAGAGGGGGGCAAACACTCATTCCCCTGATAAATCTGATTAATAATTAGACGATAGCAAGGCAACTTGCCCAGACACGGCACGTTCCGGCCATGTTATCGCTTGGCTCTGCCACTAAATTAAAATTGTCCCCGGGGCCATTTATCTAGCGAACGACAAGAAGAGCAGTGCGGCCACTGCGGCCATTGTGACCGAAAGCCGCAGTCCGACATTTTTAAATAAACTCAACGAAGCCCGCCCTCTCTCCCTGTGTGGAGCCCATAAATCCTTGAGTATATTAAAAGCCGAAATGAGTTCATACGTCGACGCTGCCCAAAGGCAGCCAGAAAGTGAAAATGGAGCTGAGACCAGACCCCAGCCCAGCCACACGCCCACACAGCCTCCCATGCGGCGCGTTCTCAATCTTAACAGCAGCAGCTGCTGGCTCCCTCTCTATACCCCCTCTCCCTCTCCCTCTCCCTCTCCCTCTCCGTCTCCGTCTCTGGCTTTGATAAGATTAAAAATTCGCGCTTCTTTGCATTGCTGCAGCCGCGGCAAACAAATCAAATTCCATTGAGATGGCATTGGGCTTAAGCCAACAGCCGTCAATTTCTTAGCTTGGCCCTTGGGGCAGCCTTGGGGCCGGCTCTGCTCCGGCCGCAGCCCGTCGAGCTCGAACTCGAACATGTTGCGCGCAGATCGCAGCCAACTCGAGCCTCGACTCGACTCGACTCGAATAGCTCAACATTAAGAATTCACAATTAGCTCCGCTCCGCTCCGGCGAGGAGAGCTCCGCTGGCACGCTCAGTGCAAGTATGCTGAGGGAGACTGAAAACCTTCGGCTTTGGCAGTGCCAAAGGCATATTTGGGGCAATTTGTTTGGCTCTGCAAATAATCAGTCGGGCGTGAACGACTGCTAAATACCACTTCCGGTTCCTGAGGAAGACAATCCCTGAACAGCTTCGATTTGAGAACTTAATTTAAGATTGAAAATCCAAATAAAGAGTCTCACCATGATGCCCTATCTAATCTCAGTTGAGGTTGCTATACGGCCGTAGATAGTGCGGATTGAAGATATAGCAAATGTGAGTGGGCGTAGCCTAAGAGCGAGTATATTTGAGTATGAGCTTCAATTCGTATACTCATTCATGGGTTGAAAGGGGTATATTCGTTTAGAGCACTGTCCGTCTTGCTGTCCGTCCGTCTGTTCGTTCGTTCGTTCTGCTAGCTATCTATACGTCCGTACTTGCGTCCTTCTGCTCGTCTATGTGTTTATCCTCTATGTTTGTTCCTCTATGAATCCTTCCATCCTTCCGTGCGCCTGTTTTGCCCTAATCCTATCCGTCCAAAGCATTCGCTTGCGATATAAACTGGAGACTTTTGGGCAAACTGGGAGCAATTGGAGCATAAATTTATATATGCTTGCGTCATATGTGTCTGTCTCCCCAGCTTGAGGAATATGCACGGACGTAGAAATACCAAAAGTATAATTATTCCATATTAACAACCAAATATCTGCCTGCTATATAGTCAGCTCTCTCTCTCTCTCTCTCTCTCCCTCTCTCTCTCTCTAGATGTAAACTGAGCTCCAAAATGAAGTCGAATGGTATTTTTTGATTAAATTCCATTCCGGCTAGGGCTGCAGCTCCTTTGGCAGGACAATTGTGCAGCGGAGCCGGCGAGCCAATGCAGATGTCGTTGCCTGCTCCGATTTGCAATCAAAGCAGCAAAAGTTATTGCAAAATGATGCGCAGGCTGTGCACAGTGGAGTCAAAAGGCTATTTTTGGGGCAGCCAGGCAGCCGGGCAGCCAGGACATGCTACAAAGGACATGTGCAAGCAGGACGGACAGCTGTGGCTAAGCCCACAGAGACAGCCAGAGCCACCTGACACTGACTCTTACTCGCGCCTCTCTCCCCCTCTCTCTCTCTCTCTCTCTCTCTCTCTCTCTCTCTCGATGTCTCTCTCTCTCTGTCTCTATTGTTGTTGCCTGTCACAGCGGCTGTTCATGATTCTAATCGTTTGCTGCTCTGCGGTTGCACTATCAAAAACTTGACTTGTACACTGTCATGTGCACACTGCTCTCTCCCTCTCCCTCTCCCTCTCTCTCTCTCTCTCTCTCTCTGGCCCTCTCTCTCTCTTTTACTCTGGCTGCACATCCGGCATAATAAATTGTAATTAATAAATCAAAACAGCAAACTGCCCCCGCCCCCAGCCAACTGCAACTGCAGCCAGCACCACACACACACACATGTGTGTGTGTGTGGGTGTGTGTGTGTGCGAGTGTGTGTGACAGTTTGTCCACTAGGCCAAACAAAAATATTTGCCATACGTTGATTTTATTTTACATTTTTGAGCTGCTGCTGCTGCTGGACAAAGTTGCATTTTAACTTTTGTATAATAGAAATTATGAAATAACTTTATTCACCCACACACCCACACACACACCCACACACACTCACACACACACAAACTAAATAAAATTGCTTTTAAATTTGGCAAAAAGTCTCTCTCATTAACCCGCCCGCCCCACTTGCTGGGCAGAAATCAAACGGAAATTAAAAGGCAAATCTCGCAGCACTCCAAACCACTCCAAGCCACCCAACCACTCGCCCACTCTAAGCTCTCTATGCATAACGCATCATTACGCTAACGAGAAGCTGTGGAGCTGCGAGAGAGCTGAGGCAGCTGCTGGACAAATGGCGAGCTGCAAAATATATGAGCACATGAGAATTTGAATTTTTCAGCAGCAGCAGCAGAGGCAAAGAAAAGCGAAAGGACAATGACAGCAGCCAGAGAGAGAGAGAGAGAGAGAGAGAGAGAGAGAGAGAGAGTTGGAGAACAGCGAGCAGCCAGCAGAAGCTGTGAAAATTGCTAAATGCTGGCATAAAAATGCGCCACATCCTAGCAAACAAAGAGAGAGAGAGACAGAGAGAGAGAGAGAGAGAGAGAGAGAGAGAGAGAGAGAGAGAGAGCGAGAGAGAGGGAGGGAGGAAGATGGCAGCGGATATTATACAAACAACATTTGCCCTGCAAGTTCTGACGGACCTCGAGCTAAGGTAGAATCTATTAGGCGAGCATATTAGCTAAGTGACTATCGATAGGCATAAGAGTTATCGATATCATAAGAAAATCTCATACAAGTGAGAAAAGGTTTTAGAGGCGAAGACGGCAGCTGACGAAGCCTCAATTCACAACTCAAATCTAGAATGATATATAGATCATATATAGCTTCGATATATCAGCTTGATATGGACTGATATACGATAAACATATAAATTAGTTCCATTACGACCAGAGGCAGACTCTACATGCATATAATTTGTACTGTACTGCTCAAGCAGAGCCAGGCATGAGACTATTGAATATCGGATATCTATTGGCTTACGGGATGGGGCGAAAGTTATCAGCCTATAGGAAAATGGTTTGGGAAATCGTTCATCCATATCTCTTGCATTTCCTTTCTTTCTCTCCTTTCCCTATCACTTGCTCCGATTCTTTCTCTCCCTCTCTTTTCCTCTTTCTTCTTCTCTCTTTGTCTCTCTCCTTGGCTCTCTCCTTCTCTCTTCCTATCTCTTCATCTCTTCCTCTCAATTTATCCCTCTTTCTTTGTCTTTCTCTCTCTTTGTCTCCATTTATATCTCATTCTCTCCCTTTCTTTCGCTTAATCTTTATTTCTCTTTTCTCTCTCTTTATCTCTCTTTCTCCCTCTCTTTCTCTTTATCTCTCTTTCTCTCTCTTTTTTCTCTCTCTCTCTTTCTCTCTCTCTCTCTCTCATCTCTCTCTTTCTTTCTCATTTTCTCTCTTCATCTCTCTCTTTCTCTCTCTTTTTCTCTCTTTCTCTGTCTTTATCTCTTTCTCTCTCAATCTCTCACTCTCTATTCCCTTTCCTCCTTCTCTCCTCTTCTCTCTTCTTCTCTCTTCTTCTCTCTTCCTCTCTCGTCTTCTCTCTCCCTCTTTCTCAATGTCTCTTCTTCTCCCTCTTCCTCCCTCTCTCTCTCTCTTCTTCCTCCCGACAGAATATTCGCCTAGTCGTTATCTCCGCTCCTCAGCCATTTGTCGCTTGTTTTGCCTGCGAGAAGAGACGTTGCCCGCCGCTGACGATGACGACAATTTTAGCCAGTGAGTTTCTTGTTAGCCACGTTTGCTTCAGCTTGCCTTTTTTTGTCATTCGCCCTCACCCTCGGCCAGGACGAAGGACTCCAAGCTCGAGTCTCGGAGTCTCGCCAGACTCCCCGAGTCCTGCTTTATTTCAGTGTCGCCCTCGCTGTGCAATGTTGTGTAGTTAATGTGGCGTTCTAAAACGCAGTGGCAGCCAGCTAACGTTATAATATATGTAAACACTCAACTGCACACACACACCCACACGCACCCACACACCCACACACCCACACACACACTTGACTACCTTTTTGCGTAGTTTCTCGTTTGTTTTCGCATTTGCAAGCCAACAACAAAGGCAAAGGCGACTCTTGCTACAAGAGTCTTACCCTCTTATGCACATTCTCTCTCCCTCTCTCTCTCTCTCTGTCTCTCTCTCTCTCTCTCTCTCTGCTCCAACAAGTGCTAATGTAAATGTTTGCCAATTGCCTCAACTGCAGCAGAGAAACAGAGACAGACAGAGAGAGAGAGAATGAGAGATAACAGAGAAGAGGCAGACAGAGAGAAAAAGAGAGAGAGAGAGAGAGAGAGAGAGAGAGAGAGAGAGAGGGAGAGAGTGTGTCCACTTGAGCACTGCCCGGTATGCAATCTTGATCCCTGATCTTTGGCATATTTTGAAGCGCTGGCAAAGTTGTCCGACTGAGACAAGTTCAGAAAATATGCATAAGCTGAGAGTATGCTCGACTGCAGCATACCCTGTCGTTGGCTAGACTCATACGATACCCTGCAGAATGATGGACTTGGAGATACCCTGTAAGCAACTGTAGAGCTCTCTCACAATATGTGCCTAGCTTTACCCCTATATGAAGGAAATTTCTGAAAGCGTACCAGCTGATACCCTGTAAAATATTGTAGAAGAGGGGATAGTAAGGTATAGGATGTGAGCACTTACTGAAGAGTCGTAAATATAGCATATATAAGGGCATATGACAATGGTGCACAAGCAGCTACCCTGTAAACTACAGATGTACAGGGCGCACTCAGCAGCCTGATACCCTGTAAGCACTTCTAGAGGAGTATACAATACATATCTCATATATTTGCATAATTATAATAAATTAAAAATTAAGAAATATGCGGTTGGTGTGCAGGCAAATACCCTGTAAATTGTTGTGGTAGGGTATGTCTGGGCTTGACTAGCCTAAAAAGTTCTCTCTGGGCCTTGATAATGCATAAGATGTGTCTGAGATCTCTGCGAGCCTCAGCTGCCCAACATCTCTTTGCACAGGGTATCTGAAAGTGTCATAAATAGTTCACTCTTCAGCATTCACAATGCTCCATTTGCTGCTTGCCTTGCACAACTACCCCATGGGGGGCCTGGTGTGGGTCCAGGGTATCATAAAATAACTGCAGCCCACCCACAAAACACTCGTATATATTTCACAGACTTTGTTGCTGTTGTTGTTGTTGCTGTTGTTGTTGTTGTTGTTGCTGTTGTTGGCGCTGCTTTTGACAGTTTTGTGTACTGTCAATTTGAGCAAAGTGTGTAACGCTGCTGCTTATATTGTACACAGAGAGAGAGAGAGAGACAGAGAGAGAGAGAGAGAGAGAGAGAGAGAGAGAGAGAGAGAGAGGGAGAGAGGAAGAGGGAGAGAGAGAGACTAGAGCAGAGCAGGCAAGGCAAAATCCTATTTGCTTTCTCTCTCTCTCTCTCTCTCTGTCTCTCTGCTGCTGCCTTTAAAAACATCTTCAATTTTTCTTGCCTGCACGTTGGGTTTCCACATTTTTCGCTTGCCCCTTGGAGCTGTGCTGGGAGGGGGTTGGGGGGTTAGGGGGTGCTGGAGCAGGGGTTGAGCTCCGCCAGAAACTTGTATTTGACAGACCCTTGTCTTCATATGTGCCACAACTATCTGCGTCGCTGTTGTCGTCTGCAATATCCTTGTCTTCGAGCCACACAGCAGCAGCAACAGCCACGTGCTCATCCCCCTGCCCCTGCCCAGCCCCCTATCCTCGCCAGTCGCTGTCGTTGTCCTGCTGCTCGTTATTATATTCAGTTGGCGTTGTAAAAAAAAATATCATTATATGTATGCGCCGCGCTCTACCCAACCTCAATCGTTGCCCTAACACTGCATAAATTGTCAGCGAGGGGGCGTGGCAGCAGCGGGACGCCTCTCAGCCAATGCGGCACCACATTTGCGCTGCATGATTGATCGTTTACAAATAAGCGTTGCCCCACGTCGTTCACGCTGCCAAATTGCCAAAATTAACGCAAAAACCAGCCGGAAAATGCCCGAAGAAGAAGAAGAAGAAGAGCAAGAAAAATCTAATAAAAATGAAAAAAAAAAAACCAATTATATATTTTTGAGCAAAGTTTAAGCTGAGCAAATTAAATGGCAAGTGCAGAAAAGACAGAAAAGATTGGCGAGCTTAAGCAGCTGAGCGATGCTCGCGGCTGAGCGGCTGAGCCAGAGACCCGAACAGGGATATACAGCTGAGGGATATATTGCAGGCATATAGAATGAGCCGACATTGAGCAGTTTGCAAGGGCTCCTTAGCTGTCAGAGACTCTTTATGTATGCAGGTCTTAGTCTAGTTTAATCTATATATATATACTGTCTATTGTATATTTGTATATTTACCTCTGCAATAGTAGGCATGGCTAAGTCTCTATCACTCTATCAGCTCGCAACGGTAAGTATTTGAATCTTATTAGTCGTGATCCTTGCCCCTTGCTGTGCTCTGCCTATGCTCTGCCTGTGCTCTGCCTGCTTTAACTTATATAAATTAACTTTTTATTGTATTCATGCTTATAGACATTCCTTCTCATAAAGTAAACTAGCTCGCTGATGGCTGTTTGGCTTGGCTACGCCTTTTCTCTTTTTCTTCTTCTCCAAATTCACTTAGTTTAGCTTAACATACTTTTGGGCAGGTATGTAATACTCTAGTTAATCTATACGTATATTAAATACAATTTAAATTCCACTACGATCAAGGGGTTCCAGGTTCTTTAGCCTTCTCCTGCTTTGGTTGTTGTCGGCTGTTCCTAGTTGCTGTTCCCAAGTTTGCACTCAATTTTAATTTTTTCTAGCTTTAAATAATATTAATATACAATTTGCCACTAGCTCACTAGCTGTAGATATACATATATGTATATATACGAGCTAGTAAAGGCTTTATATATGATATATACTATATATAGAAGAGTCTAGCTAGGTTTCATAATCCAAAGCAGCTGTGGGCCGAGTGCCTTTGCCCATTGCACAAAGCCAATATGCTCTGTTCAGCGCAAGAGAAAAAGAATTTGGAGGCCAACTTTGGCAATTCAAAAAGTACACAAAATTTAAATTGATCTGCTTAAATTGGGCGCCATTAAGAGAGCGGGAGAGGGAGAGAGGGAGAGAGGGAGAGGGAGAGAGGGAGGGAGAGGGAGACAAGACTGAGACGCAGTCATTTAGCTTATTTAGCGGCACTCGTTTGCCACACTCGCACACACGTGGCAGGCGCATAAGAAAGATGTAAGCGTAAAATAATTAAATTGTCAGTGGCAACCGAGGCGAGTGGGCGGAGAGGCGTGGACGGAGACGGGGGCGGGGGCAGGTCTCGGGCGAGACCTTCAACTACAGCCAGGCCATTAGAGAGCTAAGAAGCAAACCCTTTGCCAGTTAGATGTATATATATGTGTGTGCATGTGTGTGTGTGTGTGTGTGTGTGTGTGTGTGTGTGTGTGTGTGTGTGTGTGGCCACCCAGCGCCGCCCTCTGGGGGCCATCAAAATAAATGCCTGTCATTAAACAAATTGTCGCAATAAATCTGCGCATTTCAAACTCAGTGAAAAGTGAAAAGGCAGCCAAAGGCGAAAAACCAACAACAACAACAACAACAACAAATGAGAGCAACATTTGGGGCCCTTTTTCTGGTTTTGGGCACGATCATTAGCGCTGCGCTAAGCACTTTAATTAACTAATAATCCAAGACATTTCACAAATTCCAATCAAAATTCCACAGCAAAAAAAAAGGCTAAAAAAATGCCAAAACAAATGCTAAACAAAAGCGCTCAGCTCCTTGCTACATATATATATATATATATATATATATATATATATATATATATATATATAGTATTATTTTAGTATTTTTTTTTGGGTCTTCAGAAATAAACAAAACACAATCAAGTTGACAAAAGGACGCTGGACAAACAGCAAAAGCAATTAGAAAATGGCGGCCAAGTTAATTAAGCGCCATAAAAACGACATTTTGCTTGACTGCTCGTTGCTGTTGTTGTTGTTGTTGTTGTTGTTGTTGTTGTTGTTGCTTAAACAGAATGTCGCTTGGCTCAATCTCAATAGATAGAAATCAACGTCGGAGACGCTGAGAAAGGCATAAAAAGAAAGCAGCAAAAAGTGGGGAGCATAAATTAAAATACATAAACCAAGCGAACGGCTAAAAAACAAGGCCAACTGTGTGTGTGAGAGAGAGAGAGAGAGGGGGGGGAGGGGGGGGTGAGTGAGAAAGCGGCAGACATACATCACGCAGTTGTTGTTGGCGGTCGCTGGGCGGGCGATAAGATGGCATTACAATAAAAAATAAGTTGTTCGGGCATAAAGCAAAACCAACAAGGACCAAGAGACAAGGACAACGAGCACGCGGCAGGCAGTCCGGCTGGGCCAAGTGGAAGTTGGCAACAAATTTATGAGCAAATTAATTGAGATTGGAAACGCAGAAAGCAAGCTAAGAAGCAGAGAGAGAGAGAGGGAGATAGAGAGAGAAATAAGTATGTAAGAAACAGAAAAGGGACACGAACAACAACTAGGCACACGGGACAAAGGACACGGGACACGGACACGCAGTCCGCAGCGTACGCTTGTTAGAAGGATGCTGCGGCTGCGGCTGGGTTATGCTAGTGCGGACTTTGAGCTTCCAGCTTAATTGAGAGACAAGTCAATAAACAGGAAGCGAGCGCCCAGCTAAAAGTCACAGCGAGCCAAAGCAAAAATACATCACACAGAAAAGAAAAGAAAAGAAAAGAATTCAAAACAAATACATATGAGCAGGGAGCAGAGGGAGGGGATATGAGGAGGGGGAGAGACAGACAGAGCGGGCCGAGTCAGCTGGCAAATGCCCTATACAAAATAAGGCGAAAACTATAAGCCGCCTTTGCGTTGGCAAACTTATATGACTCACTTTAATTGCCAGCCGCATATAGCAACAAGATTTTATAGACTCCTCGCCTCGACTGTAAAACTTTTCGATTTAACTATCCCATGACAGCCAAGACATACAGCGAGTCCTTTGGCCCTAAACAAGCTAGATTTCACGCCCTAAATAACCTGAGCATCTAATGGCAAATCAGTCAAAAATGTAGCCAACTTGAAGCACTTTCGATCTATATTGAAGTACAGCAAGTTAGGTTTCATATTCATATCTGTTGCCCTTTCTAACCAACTTAGCTTTGTCTTATTACTCTAGACAGTTGTAGAGTTATTAGCTCTGAAGCAGCTAAGATATAGTCATGTATAACATTTGCTCATCTCTTACATTTTATCTGCCCAAGAACTGCACAGAAAATAAAAAATTTCGTGAATATTTCCAAGTTACTTTAGCTGCCCCAATAAGTAGGCAATAGATTTTTGCACTTCGCTGCACAGGGTGTTCTGTGCAAAGTTTCAGAAGTTTCAGGCATAATAAAAACAAAAATTTATATATATATATATTGTTAATAATAACAAATGAAAATTTAAAAATATATATAATAAAAATAATAATAAAAATTAAAAAAAAACAAGTAAGAGTGCTCTAGTCGAGACTGCTCGACAAAGAGATCCCCTGAACCCTGCGAAGAACTGCGATTCCTAAGAGCCGCTAACATTCTCCGTTACTTTTATATGTATGTACATATGTAGCAAGCAATACATACACACACACAGACGCACGCACAACACTGTTAAAAGATACCATAGGTTATGCAAAGACGAGCTCCATTACTTTGGCTGTTAATTAACAGGGGTCTTGTGACGTCACAGTTTCCCATTCTGCTCTGTTATCCCAACTGAAGTGTTACTCAATCGTGCACGCACAAGAACACACACACACACACAAGCACGAAATCTGCTAACTGTGCATTATGACTCATCAGCTTCGCTGCTGCTGCAAGACGCCGATAATATGAGATATTAAATGTTTAATAACTTTTTTTCTAGTCGAACGATTTTGATCAAATTTGTGGAGCGTGATCATGACATTCATATGTGTGTATGTTCCAAAGCACAAGTCTCTAGTACTTGAAATACGTGATTTAGCAATTTGAGGCGAAGGGGCAATTTGAGGGCGTGGCATCCAAAATTTAACAAAAACCGAAATTGCAGAAGGCTCAAATAACACTAAATGCAAAATTTGAAGACTCTAGCTAGAAAGATGAATTAAATAGAATTTTATAACTAAATGAAGATATCGGTTTTTAATCGATAACATTAAAACGATTATAGTTATCGAATATTTGAAACAAACTCGATCGAATCGTACTATACACGAACTTCCAAAAAAAATTTGAAGTCTCTAGCTCTTATATCTTCGGAGATCGACGCGTTCAAACATACGGACAGACGGACAGACGGACAGACGGACAGACGGACAGACGGACAGACGGACAGACAGACAGACGGACAGGGCTCAATCGACTCGGCTTCTCTCCCTGATCAAGAATATATATACTTTGTGGGGTCTGCCACGCCTCCTTCTGCCTGTTACATACATTTTCACAAAACCATTATACCCTTTTTTCCCATTTTCAATGGGTTCAGGGTATAATAAATACAAAAATATAAAATAAATATTTAAAAATATATATAAAATAAATATAATAAATATAAATATAATTATAAAAGATATATAAAAATGTATAATATAATATAATAATAATATAATATACATAATAAAAAAAATGTATAAAATAAATATAATAAATATAAATATAATTATAAAACATATATACAAATTTATTACATAATGAAAAAAGTGTATAAAATAAATATAATTATAAAATATATATAAAAATGTATAATGTAATGAAAAATATGTATAAAATAAATAAATAAACATTCAATAATATATATAAAATAAATATAATATTGAAAAATAAATACAGTTGACTCTCGTTCATTCGAAATTCGAGGGACTCTTAAAATATTACGAATTATCGAATGTTTGGAAAAAAAAATATAATGAAATCAAAAGAGATTTTCTAGGCAAATCGTGATAACTTTGCATTAATAAGAGGTGCGAAATATCGAGGGTCGATTTTATAATATATTGAAAATATAATAAATAAATATAAATATAAATACATAAATATTACATTGCAATAAATGTAGATATAGTTCCTAAGATTTATTATTTCTATTATTTTTTTTTAAATTTTATGTTATATCAAATATTTAGTAAAACAAAAAATACCTTTATATATTTTTACATTTGTATAAATAAAATAATGAAATACAGGCTTTAAGACTTGGCTCAGAAACATAAGCGCGTTAGTGAGCTCAACAAGCACAAGCCAAGCTCAAGGCCATAAAACCTCGATAGAAAAAGTAGTAAAAATATCTGTGAATATATGAGTATTCACAGATATTTTTACTACTTTATTTTTTATTTATTCTATATATTTTTATATTTTATGCAGTTCTAGCTTAGCTTTTACTTATAGCTAATTGTGAGCCTTATCTCCATTGTCAACTGAAGTTCGAGTAGGTCTATCTCAACTCGCTAGTCTCCAGCAGGGCATTAGCCAAGTCGCAACTGCATTGCCTGTCCACTGTGGCTCCACTTGCCGTGCCAGTTCCAGTTCCAGTTGCAGTTGCAGGCTCGAGGCTGTCCTGCAACATCCTGCGCTCGAGGCATAAAAAATAACCCTAGCAACAGCTAGAGAGTGCGCCAGCTTCGGCTGCACAATAAACAAATAAAGCCATAAATCTTTGCCACTAAAGTAATGCGCGCTGCTTGCGCTGGCCATTGGCCATTGGGGCGGTGGGGCGGTGGGGCGGTGGGGCGGTGGGGCGGTGGGCGTGGCTGGTGGATTGGATTCGGGTGTCTGCTGGAAGGACTTGATCGTTGCTGCAAACAAACAAATCCCGTTGTCTACATAGGAGTTATGTAGAGTAAGTGCTGCTTCCCAGTCTCTGCCTACTTTAACATTGAGAGAGAAAAGCTCGATCTGTATGTTAACTACTCAAAAGCTCTCTCCAGCAGTAGAAAGCTCTCGAGCTCACTTTTGAGGTGCATGTCGAGAAGAAAAGAACATGAAGTGAAATAAATACTTTTATTTAAATTAAAAACACAAAGAACATTATTTATAAATAATTAAATGTTAACATAATCATGTTAACAAAACTTAAAGTGAAATAAATACTTTTATTTAAATTAAAAACACAAAGAACATTATTAATAAATAATTAAATGTTAACATAACTGTGTTAACAAAACTGGCGCAGCCGACGGAGTAACCAAAAACATTAAAATACTCACTTAAGTGCAGTTTTAAACGAATTTGTGCTTGTACGCAATTCTATACATACATATCTACCTTGTGCTAAAGACACATAACCTGAAAAGTCACGAAAAAACGTGCCAGCATTTGCAACCGTATTCATCTCTGTATGTATGTGTGAATGTGTGTTTAAATCAGCAATTGCACACACATACACCAGCATCTCGGAGTGAACTTATTCTGTTCACAATTGGTTCGATGACAAGTTCAGAAGAACATTCGGCATCGATTGGCGACGAAAACTAACAGAACTAATTCTGTTAGCATATTAAAAGATCTAAAGAACTCAACAGCTATTAATTCTTTGATAGCGATGGCAAACGACTTTACTTTAACGTTTGGGGATATTCTTAAGGATGCCCACCACATTCACGAGTACAGAGGAGACAACTCAAGGGCTCTATCATCATTTATTCGTGAAGTGGATATGATATTTTCATTATTACCTCCTACATCTCCCGCAGGAGTCTACGTCTTTCGCCGTGTCATCCTCAATAAAATTCAAGGCGAAGCTCTACATGTTGTAAGAACCATCGAGAATTCCGAGCCGTCATGGAATGACATCAAGACGATTCTTATTCGGAATTTTGGCATAAAGGAGTCTTATAATCAACTTTACCAAGAGGCGTTTATGCTAAGTAACAAAAACAATATCACAGAATATTTTAAGTCTTTAAGAAGTATAATGTGTAAAATTAATGAAAAATATGAATATGATAATGTAAAGCATCCTGAGTTTAGTCCCAAAAATGTCGAAGATACTATGTTAAGAACATTCTTGAAAAATATCGATGTAAATTTAGCCTCAGTCGTAATTAATAGAAATGTTAAAAATTTAAGAGAAGCTTTCGATTTATTAGAAACCGAAGGCCTCATTAGAACTCAAAATCTTAAACCAAAATTTTCACAAAATAATAATACATATAATCAAAAAGACCGATTCTACGTACCAAATTATAATAATCAAGATAACAGTGCAAAACACAACAGCAATTTCCAAAATGTAAAAGCAAATTCAGGAAACTTTCGATCAGGAACACAAAATTTAAATTCAAATCAGAACTATACAAATCAACAAAGTCATGTGTCAAAAATGGAAATTGATCATGTCGAAGCAGATAGAGCTCATTGTAGCCAATTTAAAAATGATAATCAAAATCAAAACATCACTCATGAATCTGAGTCTGAGCAAAAGAACTGTTCTTGCCATGCAAATTTTCATACAATTGCCTCGAAAAATCACTTCCCTTGATTAAGTTAACTTTAAACAATGAAATGATAACTGCCTTGATTGATACTGGTTCAACAACTTCCATATTAGATAGGAATAAATTGTTACAATATCCTCGAAGAACTTTGTGTCACCCAATATATTTTCATCTCTTAATTCAAAATCGTTAATAACGCAAGAAATTATAACTGATTTGCCTCTTGAATTTAAAGAAGATGCAACAATGAGTTGGAAATTGACAACATTTGATAACAAATCATTCGATGCTATTATAGGTCAAAACATTCTTAAACCATTAAATGCTCTTATGACTTCTACACAATACAATTACGATTAATAATAATACTATTCAATTTGAAAATACTTCACCATACTCTGATGAGGCAAATCAAATTGAATCAATCAAAATAGATAATAGAACACAGAAAATTCTTTTTAATGACTTAAATCAAGAAGAAAGCAATGCTCTAACAAAAATTTTAAGTAGATTTAAAACATTAATATTTCTTGAAGGTCAGTGTCTTAGCAATACGAACATTATTGAACATCAGATAAAAACAATAGTGGATAAACCCTTATATTGTAAGATTTATAGATATCCTCAAATACATGAGCAAGAAATATATAAGCAAATTGAAGAAATGCTACAACAGGGAATAATACGTAAAAGCAATTCCCCATATAATGCCCCTTTATGGCTCGTACCCAAAAAAGCTGATAACAGTGGAGAAAAAAAATGGCGTATAGTTATTGATTACCGCAAATTGAATGAAAACACAGTAGACGATAAGTTTCCTATCCCCAATATAGAAAGTATACTAGACAAGTTAGGAAGAGCGCAATATTTTTCTACTATAGATCTGGCGAAAGGCTTTCACCAAATTCTCGTTCAGGAACAAGATAGGGAAAAGACAGCGTTTTCTACCCCCCACGGGCATTACGAGTTTAATCGAATGCCATTTGGGCTCAAAAAATGCTCCTGCCACTTTCCAACGTCTTATAAACACAGTTTTAAAAGAAGAAATAAATAGAATTTGTGTCGTCTATCTTGATGACGTTCTTATTTTTTCCACTAGTTTTTCAGAACATGTTGGCCATATTCACACAATCTTTAAAAAACTTTCTGAAGCAAACCTTAAGATTCAAATCAACAAATGCAATTTCTTCTCAAAAGAAACTCAGTTTTTGGGTCATGTTTTAACCCCCGAAGGAGTTAGGCCTAACCCAACAAAAGTTAACAGCATTCTTCAGATTAAAATTCCGAGAAATGTTAAACAAATTAGAGCTTTTCTAGGAATCACCGGGTATTATAGAAAGTTCATAAAAGATTTTTCTCAAGTAGCTTATCCATTGATTAAATGCCTTAAAAAGGATGCTAAGATCGATGTTAATGAACCCAACTTCATGATTGCATTTGACAAATTAAAAAGAATATAACCGAAGCACCGGTACTTAAGTATCCGGATTTCAAAAAGAAATTTCAGCTTATTACTGACGCTAGCAACATAGCTTTAGGTGCTGTTCTGCAACAGGATGGTATCCTATTTGTTATGCAAGTCGTACATTAAATGATCATGAGAAAAACTATTCTTCTATACAAAAGGAATTACTAGTATAGTGTGGGCAACAGCTTATTTCCGCCCATATCTCTATGGAGTCAAATTCGACATTTTGTCCGACCACCAACCACTTAAGTGGCTGCTAATTAAATATAATGGAAAAGAACTTAATGAAACACTTTATAGATGGCTTGTGAAGCTTAGCGAATTTAATATAAACGTATCATACATTAAAGGAAAGAATAACCAGGTAGCTGATTTTTTAAGCCGAATAAGCAACGACGAAATTTGTGCCGTAAACATAACTAAATCTTGTAACTCTTTAGAAAACAATGTTGATGATATTAGTACCCAACATACACAAGCCGAAGACTTTGTGGACACACCTATTTTAGGCTGCTTAGAAACAGTTGTAAATAGATTTAAAATACAAATCATTCTAACAGATAAAAAAACTAAGGATTTGAATATAAGAATAGAAATAAGAAAATATTTAAATTTAAATGATCTTGAAAATGGAATGGAAGAAATTTTAAGAATCATATCATAAAAGGCAAAGTAGGAATATTCAGTGAATATAACGACCACTACAATAAATTTCAAAACAAAATCATCCAAATTTTCGAAGGCAATAAAAATGTTAAATTTGTAAAATGCTCATTTCACGCAAAAGACATTGAAAACGAAGAAGATGTGTATAAAGAAATTGAACGATTCCATAAATATTACACTGGTCATTCAGGTATAAATGAAAATTACCAAAGTTTAAAGAAGATTATTTACTTTCCAAAACTTCAACATTACATCCAAAAGTATATCAACAATTGTGAAATTTGTAATCGGTGTAAATATGATAGAAACCCGGTAAAAGAAAAATTTAAATATACGGAAACACCAACTGATATAAGAAAAATTGTTCATATGGACATCTACACAAATTCAAAATGCAATTTCCTAACTTTTATTGACCGATTTTCAAAATTTGCTACTGCCTTCTACCTTGAGGATCGCAATAATCAAACTATAATCGAAAAAATGCGCTTGTACAAATCCCAAAGAGGAAGCTTTGAAAAATTAATAACTGATAATGAATTTAATAGTGTAAATATAAAAGAATATTTAAGAAATGAGAATATAGGAGTTCATTTTGTAAAACCGAACAGCCACACTGGCAATGCAGACGTCGAAAGATTCCATAACACTCTAACAGAAAAAATAAGAATTATATACCTTGAAAACAAAGATCTATCAATCAAAGATAAAGTTAGTAAAGCTATAGAATATTATAATAACAGCTATCACCAACAATACAAGATACGCCAATGAATATTGAACATGGAAATTGTGACAAAAAAATTATACATAATAACATTATAAATTATAAGAAACATTACATTACATCCTTAAATCAAACAAGAGAAAATTTTGAAGAAACTAGAAACGAAGGATATATAAAAAACTATAAGTCTCTAAGACACAAAAATGAACCGAAATATAGAAAATTTAATTTAAGTAATGTCCATAGTTCTAACATAAAAAGAAAGAAGAAATATCAGACTTCAAATGTAACATAATCTACCTAATTTATTCCTAACCCTTAATATATATAAATGAATTGTAAAACTCAGGAGAGTTTTAATTTAAGCGATGGGGAAGTTATGTAGAGTAAGTGCTGCTTCCCAGTCTCTGCCTACTTTAACATTGAGAGAGAAAAAGCTCGATCTGTATGTTAACTACTCAAAAGCTCTCTCCAGCAGTAGAAAGCTCTCGAGCTCACTTTTGAGGTGCATGTCGAGAAGAAAAGAACATGAAGTGAAATAAATACTTTTATTTAAATTAAAAACACAAAGAACATTATTTATAAATAATTAAATGTTAACATAATCATGTTAACAAAACTTAAAGTGAAATAAATACTTTTATTTAAATTAAAAACACAAAGAACATTATTAATAAATAATTAAATGTTAACATAACTGTGTTAACAAAACTTAGGCGACTGTCATGCATGCCAATGTCTTCTGCTAGTTGTTGCTATTGTTGTTGTTGTTACTATTGTTGTTGTTGCTATTGTTACTATTGTTGTTGTTGTTGTTGTTGTTGCTGTTGCGGCTTTGCGTGCTGCTGCAATTTGTGGTGTCGCTTGTTTGCTGCCGCCGCCTCCACTTGATCCATTATCCTTAACAACAGCGATGCGCGGATAGCACGAGGCAGCAGGGGCAACAGCAGAATAGAAGCTGTTGTTGTTGTTGTTGTTGCTGTTGCTGCTGTTGCTACTGTGTTGTGTTGTTGTTGTCATTAAAATTCAAGGCATACAAAGTCATTAAATTATACGCGACATCTTTTGTGCGCGGCAGAGGGAGAGCGAGAGAGAGAGAGAGAGAGAGAGAGAGAGAAACAGCGAGAGCCGTTGGCGGCGATAGCGTGGCTGGTGGGCGTGGCAGGCGAAAGTGTTGGGCGGTCTTAGACAGATTGCTATTGTTGTAGCTAATGCTGTTGTTGTCGTTGTTTTAATATGGAAGTGAGCTGATTTCGCAACGCGTCTCGCATACAACAGCGCCGGCAGCGACGGCGACGGCGACGTCGGCGCTGCGTCGTGATGCGATTAAGCAATCAGCCAAATTGGCAGCAACGCCAACTTGAAAGGAAATTACAAGGTGTGGGACGCGCGGGCGCTTGCCTATTTGTAAATGTGTGCGTGCGTGCGTGTGTGTGTGTGTGTGTGTAAGTGTGTGCGGGCGAGAGGGCATTAGCTACGTGTAGATAGATATCGCTGCCTCAGATGCTCGGTGCCCTGTGACGTCATGCGGCAAACAAACACACAAAGTCAACTTACATTATAAAGTTATAAGCAGCTTAGAGCATAGATGCGGTCCATAACAGAGAGTAAGAGAGTGGGAGAGCGAGTAAGGGCGAGTGAGAGCCGGAGAGGGGCTGTTAGGGCAGCTGCATTGACAACGAATGCAGTGTCAAGCGCAATGACAAAGCACTAAATAGCTCCAGCTGGCAGTAGGTTCACGGATGAGTCAGCCTCACACTTGAATCAATATCTATAACAATGGCAATTATCTTAATGCACAGCTAGCCGGCTTCAGTGGGCACAAATAGAAAAGAGTGCGCTTTAACTGTAACCCATAGAGCGAAGGTAACTAAGCAAAGGTGCGTGTGGATAAAAGCTATTGAAGGCCGAGGGTCACGGGGGGTCATTGAGAGAATTAGGAATGGGAGTGAAAAATAGAATAAAAATGAGAGAGAGAATGAGAAAGAGAATGAGAGGGAGAAGAGAGAATGAGAATAATGATAATAATAATGATAAAGAGAGGGATAAGAGAGAATGATAATGATAAAGAGAATCAGAATGATAGTAATAGTGATAGTGATAATGATAACAATGACAATGACAATGACAATGACAATGACAAAGACAATGACAATGACAATGACAATGACAATGACAATGACAATGACAATGACAATGACAATGACAATGACAATGACAATGACAATGACAATGACAATGACAATGACAATGACAATGACAATGACAATGACAATGACAATGACAATGACAATGACAATGACAATGACAATGACAATGACAATGACAATGACAATGACAATGACAATGACAATGACAATGACAATGACAATGACAATGACAATGACAATGACAATGACAATGACAATGACAATGACAATGACAATGACAATGACAATGACAATGACAATGACAATGACAATGACAATGACAATGACAATGACAATGACAATGACAATGACAATGACAATGACAATGACAATGACAATGACAATGACAATGACAATGACAATGACAATGACAATGACAATGACAATGACAATGACAATGACAATGACAATGACAATGACAATGACAATGACAATGACAATGACAATGACAATGACAATGACAATGACAATGACAATGACAATGACAATGACAATGACAATGACAATGACAATGACAATGACAATGACAATGACAATGACAATGACAATGACAATGACAATGACAATGACAATGACAATGCTAGTACTAGTACTACTGATGATAATACTGATAACATACTGATACTACTTATAGTGCATTTGCTTTAAATTGTATTCGTGTGATATCCGAGATGCGTCACACAGTTGCGACCCCAATTGAATCAACAAATTGGAATTGCAGTTGCGGCCGTTGCGCAAATAAGATTTGCCTACTCAGTTGCATTTTATTGTCTTATCCTGCGGACCGCAATTGGCTTTTGTCTGCGACAAGTGGATCAATTTGTTGTTTAACAGGGCTGCAGTGCCAGCTGTGGCTGCCATCAAATTGAACAAATATAAGAAAAAGGCGGCCAAAAGCTGTTGCAGCTGCAGCTGCCACACACACACACACACATACATACAGCAAATACTGTCAGTATGTCGCCAATTTGCGTATGTGATGCCGCTGAGGCGGGAGGGTGAAGGGATGGGGATGGGGATGCGGAGCACTTGAGGGCCAATGCCAAAGACAGCAGGCAGCGTCTGTTGAGCGCCACAAAACGATGTTTGCCACAGTAAAAGCGTGAGAAAAACAATAACAACAACAACTAGCCCAAGGGATGCGCCGCATACAAAAGATTCAGAGAGAGAGAGAGGGGGGGAGGGGTGGAGAGGGGTAGGTCGAGCTACACCACACGCCAAGACAAATTATGCTGTTGATAAGAGCGACAATGGCGGAAGCAACCCAGCACTGAAAGCGATTGGGGGTAGCTCGTGGAGGGGCCTGCAAGTGTGGCCAGAGCGAGGCACAAGCGCAGAGGGGTTGGAGCTTTGTAACTGATGCTGATGCTGACACGCGCGCAGCTCTAGCGCGCGTGTGTGTGTGTGTGTGTGGCTGACTTCTTTGTGGAGAGCCAACGAACCCGGGCATTGCATTGAGATTACTTGTAAAAGGTTATTTAACCCATTTAAAAAAAAAAAAGACAAAGAGAGAGGCTGAGAGAGGGAGGGGGGAGGGTGAGTGAGTGACTTCCAGGCAGGCAGACAAAAGGCAAGCCGAGCAAATTGCGCACAAGGATTAAGATGACAAGGATAAGAGTGTAAACATTTTGTCGATTGTATTGCAAAATTTGCGAATGTCCCGTAAAAGTTATTAGTGAAACATGCCACAACACACACACACACACACATACACACACACACACACACACACACACACACACACACACACACACACACACACACACACACACACACACACACAGACACAGCAGATACAGGACGTCGCAGTATCCGACTAACAATCTCGAGGCTACAAATGAAAGGCGTCGCCTATCAAGTGGAGCATCTTGGGCAAACCGTAGGCGCACGGCCTGCGCCATATAGAGACTTATACATAAATCATCGAGAAAAATAAATCACGAGGAGCGAAAGTTTGGGCCGCCAAACGAAATAGAAAATCTTTAGCCAAACTTTTCAACTCTAAAAAATTATTAATAATGCAAAAGCAGCAGCAAGGGTCGGCGCTAGGGGTGGCAAGCTGGGGCGCAGCTCATACCATGGGCTCAATTTGAAATTGATTCAAACTGATTTTCATTACTTGTATTTGTGTATATATAACATTTTCTTAAGTTTCATTTTCTATAGTTTTTATGTATATATTTTAATTTTATTTATTTTTTTATTAAATCTAATTTTCTTCTAATTTAATTTAAGTAAATTAATATTTCTTTTAATATATGTACAAATATACTTACGTATACGACAACGATAATGTAAATTTAAAGACGAAGTCGAGGTTTAATTATGACGACTTGCTTTATTCAATATTAACTTAAGACTAACCTTATGTGTGTCTATTGAACCATGAAGAGAGCCCTATCAGAATGCTGGATGAAGCATGTTGCAGAGAACGAATGTTTACGTTAATAATTTGGCCATGAGAATGTTGATGTGATGTCGGTGTCTAGACAGCTTCTGGATATTGTGGACATGAACGCTATGATTATGTATTTGAATGCCTCTATCAGCAATTCTCTTCAGTTCAATAACATCACTGACCATACATACAAGGCGGCGAGCTGGGGACTGGCAAAAAATGATATTTTGAAACATTTGATCTGTTCGTTCTTAGGCTTTATACGAAAATTGTCTAATTTTGTATAATTTAATTTTTGTCAAATAAGATTTTACAAATATTTTTTTAAAATAATATTTAAATAATTCATTTAATTTTTTTGTTGTAATTTATTATTATTTGTAATTTATTAATCTAATCTAATTTTGTAATAATATTTTAAAATATATTATTTTTAAACTTAATTGCAACCAAATATTAATTAATTTAATTTAAATAATTAATTTAATTTTTGTTGTAATTTATTATTATTTGTAATTTATTAAATTTCTTTGTTTGTAATTTAATTTTAATTTCACTGAATATTATTAAATTAATTTTTTGTAAATTTCTTTTCTTTATTCTTATTTTCTGCATTATTAAAGTATTCATTAAAAAATATATATCAAAATATCTGGAGCATAAAATCGAAATATGTTTTGCGTGACATTTGCGCTTTGCTAATTAAGTGCATAAATTATTCGCTAGCATATTTAATTATAATTTAGTGCTCTCTATCGACATAAATCACTTTCAGTTTTTTATTTCTGACTTTTTGCTATAATTTATAATTTAATTAATATGTAAATTGCTGCTAGGTTTGGTTTTCGTTTTATTATTGCTGCTGATTCGATTACTTAATAAGTGCCTGAACTACTCGAATGGGCATAAAGTGAAATAAGGTAATCGATGCGTTTAACGGCACTCGAGGCATTTGCATAAAAGCCGATTTTTAATCGCTATAAATCCAGTTAACGTCCACTGTGGGGCGGACCCACGACAACTTGAAAGTAGTTTGGGCCATTCACAAGATAAAAGCGTCTGAAGAAGAAACACAAGCAGAAGCAGAAGCAGAAGCAGAAGCCGAGCTGAGGCAATGAGGGCAGCGATAAGGCGGACAGGCTGCAGGGCGTCGCGACGCCTACGCTGAACAGAGGCAGAGTCAGAGGCAGAGGCCGAGGCGGCAGCGCTCAACATGCAAATGAATCGCAACGCGAATTGCGGCTTTAAGCGGCTCGAAGCAAGCGCCGCTTGACATGGGCAACGGAAAGGGAAGGGGAAAGGGAAAGGGAAAGGGGTCTCTCGCGCGCGAGTTTTAAATTTATGCAACAGGCTTTTGGCCCATTTGTAAATTATGCGCTGTCATAAAGCAGCGCAACGGGCGACGGCCACAAGTTGGCCAGCTCACTGGCCCAAAGAGGGAGACAGAGAGAGAGAGAGAGAGAGAGAGAGAGAGGCAGTGGAACAAGCACAACGTCCAGCCGGGTTCGATAGCGACGCTTGGCGACGAAAAATTATCGAGCCAGTGCCACCACCCGCTCAGTCAGGCAGAGAGAGAGAGATAGAGAGAGAGAGAGTGAGAGAGAGAGGGATCGAGACAAAGGCTCGAGCGAGGGACAGTTGGCAGGGCTGCAGCACGTACGGGCATATAATTTTTGCCAAATCAGAATATTTATGCGTCTAGCCGCGTACAGGCGTAGACACACTGGCTGGCGGAAGGGCAGCGGGGGAGGCGTGGGCGGTCTGTGCAGGAATCAGCGCATAAAAAAATTACAGCACGCTTGAAAAAACGCGACAACAACACGCTATGGATATGACTTTTATACAAAGACCAGGCCGAGGACACGGGACAGGCGGACCAAGGGACAGAGAACGCAGGGCACAGGATTCACGACCACACCAGGACATGCGCGACGGCGGCTGCTGCTGCTACTGTTGCTGCTGTTCATTGAAACGCATTTGCACTTCAAGCCAGCTGCACAGCGTTGCCATTCCACAAACCAAAAAAAAAAAGCAATTTTTAAAATTTTAAAAATATATACAAAAAATTAAATAAATTAAATTTAATTCAAAGATCTTGCTATAGAATATAGATATGAAAGATATATAGCATAATATATAAATATAACTATACTTTTTATATATTTTATTTACATAATATAATAATTTATATAAGCCTAAAAATATATATATATATATATATATATATTTTTTTTTAGTTTTATTTAAATATTAATAGTAAGTTTATAACTTCCATAGAGCTTCATGAATGGAGTGGAGTGTCCTTATTATTTATTTATAATAAAATATATAACATAATTAAAATATAATATATATTTATAATACAATTATACTTCATGTAAAAAAGTATGCAATTTTCGAAGAACGCAAAGAAATTTTTTTTATAAATATATAGGGTTTATTTGAAGAAGTTTCTGTTTCCTTGCATTAATAGAGGATGAAATACTGAATAGAAAAAAATATGGTATATCGGTTTAATAAGTTTATTTAAGTCAAATACTTGTATATTCGATTTCAAATAGCTGTCCCTATTCAAGTGCATGGCAGTGTTATATAATATATATTTATAGAACAATCATGATAATAAAATAAATATAATTGAATTATATATTAAATTTAAATCAAATTATTATAATTTCTTAAATTTTTTTTTTTTTTTTTTAATATTTATTTCCTATATTTATAGTTATATTCTCTGCCAAATTCAAGTAAACTAAAATTTAATTTAAAATCGATTTGAGTCAATATTTCCACAAAAAACTTGTTTCTATTTTTAAAATATTTTTATTTGCATTTAATTTTTTTTTTAATTTTTTAAAATATTCTTAAAATATTTTTAAATATATTCTTTTTTATATTTTAGACAATTATGAGTATTTTTGTGAAGCGGAAATGTTTTTCATTTAATTTTCTTTTTGCGATAAATTATTTAAATATATTTTTATTTTCATTTTAATATTTATAGATTTCGAAATTATTTTTTATAAGTTTATATATTTAAAATTTATAATTTAAAAAAATGGTTTCTCTAAATAAGTTTTATTTATTGGTAAATCAAATTTATATATATATTTGGTAGTCCCACACAGCTTAAGAGAAATTGAGGCGAAATTGTCGCCCGGAACACGCTGAATGAAGTTGTTTAAAAAACAATTGTGAATGCGAAAAAGGGGAATTGGGCGAGGTTTTTTGTCAACCGTCTGCGAGTTCAATAAAAAGACAAAGCAGAGGCGAGCGGTGGCGGTGGCGTTCGAATGGTGTCGAGTGGCTCGCACTGTGGTGCAGGCTGTGGGCGGCTTGTTCAACGAGTGGCAACAATTTAAACAAAAAAAAATAGAAACAATTGCTTTTGTTGCTATTGTTGTTATCGTTGTTGTTGTTGTTGTTGTTTGCTGCAAACGTTTTTGGCACTTTTGGTCTGTGGCCAATTTTGAGCAGCGTGCGGCTGGAGGCGTGGTCAAGGGTCTGCCACAGGCGCCGTACAAACATGTGGCAATTGTCTGCGGTTGCAAGAGTTAAAAACTTTCTGCCCCGCCCCCTGCTAATGGGCCGCCCCTGGCCATGGAGCGTATTTAGTTTGCGGCGGCTTTTTGCTTGATTTTCTCATTTCATTTATATTTTTACTCCTTTTGGCTGTCATTGTCTGTGTGTGTGCGCGCGCGCGCTCTTTGATTTATATTTAATTCAATTTTTATTGTGCTTAAAAAATTTATAAATTATTGCATAACAAACGGCGCTGGCGGTCAAGGGTCGCTTTCATAAATTGGCAGACGCCTCGCTGCGTTTGACAGCAGCCAATGCAAATTGTGGTCATGGCGGGGAGAGGAGAGAGGGAGGGTGGGTCGTGCCACTGGCCACTCCCGCCACTCCAGCCACTCCTGCCACAGCTCGTGTCGCTACGTGTCCCTGCTGGCCACAAGATGTTGACAATGGCAATGAACGTGGCACGATGTCGACACCGATGCTCTGATCCCCAGCCAGGGCACACATGGTCAAGCCAAGCAAATGCTATTGAGACAGCGACGTGAGATATCCACCCAATATATATATATATATGTATATATATTTATATCTCTCGCTCTGTGTGTGTGTGTGTGTGTGTGGGTCAAATGACGCGCGCGTGATATGACAACATCCGGTAAATAGGATTAGTTATAGTGCACATTGCCGGACACTCGGACAACTTTGCGAGCAACAGCTGCGTGCGCCAAGCTGAAAAGTATGCAATGAAAAGTGGAAAACTTCTGCAGCCCAAAGTGGCCAGCTAGCGATGACAACGTGAGCGAATCGTGAGTGTCAAGGCAAAAGGGAAAAGCGGAGGACTCTAATAATAATAAGCATATCAATGATAATGTAGGTGGCGATGACAATATGAATGCTAATGATGATGAAGATAGGAATAGCAATGATAATAGCAATGACAGGGACTTCAACAATGACAATGATAATGAAAGAAGGCAACGAAAATAGCAATGAAACTGTAAGTGGCAATGCGAATGGCCATAGCAATGACAATATCAATGATAATGCTAATGAAGAAGCTGAACATTTTAATAAGGACAGCAATGGGATACTAAATAGTAATGATAATGACAATAGCAATGAAAATGTAAATGACAATGACAATAATAATGATAATGACAATGATATTGACACGAAGGATTATGACAATAATAATGCCAATGATAATGACAATGATGGTGGCAATGATAATGACAATAATAATGACATATGCAAGGCCATAAGTCAATATCAGTGGCAATGATAACGGCAATGACATCACAACAATGACACAGATAACAGCAATGAGAATGACAATGATAATAATAATTAGAAAGCAACAATGAGACAAATCACGATAGGATATTAGAAACTATATTATTGATGCATGGTTATATATAGAAGCTGAAATCGTCCATAGTCCCATACATATTATGGCTGGCCCAGCTCATGGCTGAGCTCACGAGCTCAGCGCTAGGGCTGTAAACACGTTTCCAAAAGGTCACTTCTAATTAGATTATTTTCGGTATATCCAGCCATAGGATACATGGGAGAAATAAATGAATTTCAACTGAAATTTAAGCGAAGTTCTTAAAGAGGAGCTAGGCTAGAAGGCATATACTTGTATATATATAAATATATGTATCTATATTTAACTGTACTCCCATTTTATATTTTATGAATATGGCTAAAATAATAATAATAGTAATATGGTTAATAATAATAAAATTAATAACAATAATAATAATAACAATAATAATAATAATAGTAATATTAATATTAATAATAATAATAATGATGATAATAATAATAGTGATGATAATAATAATAATAATAATAATAATAATAATAATAATAATAATAATAATAATAATAATAATGATAATGATAATAATAATAATGATAATGATAATAATAATGATAATAATAATGATAATAATAATAATAATAATAATAATAATAATAATAATAATAATAATAATAATAATAATAATAATAATAATAATAATAATAATAATAATACTAATAATAATAATAATGATAATAATAATGAAAATGAAAATAAAAATGTTTTTCTATGGCAAAAACTAATTAATTTCCTTCGCATTTAAGGACATTTCTCATTGCCGTCAGCCGTAAGTAAACGGATTTTGTCCTTTTTTTTGTCTAGTTTTTTTTGTGCAATTTGATTGTCACGTGGCCATCTCGAAGCGCTTCCTTCTGTTCGGTTACACAAACATTTGTGTTTGTTTCCTTTTTATTTCTATTTATTTATTTTGCTTTCTTTATTTTTTTTTGCTGTTTGCATAACCAAGTTGAGCTGCTTGAGCGCCGAAGTGTTGGCCGCTGCCATTCATTACGTAATGTGGCGCGCGGGTTTTATGTCTTGGCCAGAAGCGGGACACCCAGCCAGCCAGAGAAAAAGAGAGAGAGAGAGAGAGAGAGACCGAGACCGCAGAATGACAACCGAGCCGGGCTGGGCCAGGGCAGCCATGGCATTTAAGTCACGTAGCCATGTTGAGTAATGCGACACGTTGCCATTGATGGCCCGTTGACGATGAAGTGCAAGTTGGAAATAGAAATAGAAATAGAAATAGAAATGAAAACGAGTCCCGTGTCTGTGTGCCAGTGTGTGTGCCAGTGTGTGTGTGTGTGTGTGTTGCCATTGTGACAAGGACGCTAAAATCAAGTGGCAGCCACGTGATGGCTGCTGCGGGCGCCACTTTCCACTCTCGGCCTCCCATCCCCCCCGCACACAAATGGCTCGCAAACATTTGTTTACTTTTGATTTTGCGCATTGATTAGCGCCGTCAGCTGCCACTTGCCACAAAGTTTGCATATTTATTATGCACTCGTTGCTCAAACATTGCGGCCGCTGCGGTCTCATTACCAACTAAAAACTTGGCTAAGAGCAAAAACCAGCTGAAAAATGAACGAAACGCCAGAGCCAGAGCCGGAGCGAGAGCCAGAGCCGGAGCCAGGTGTCGATGTCACTGTTGCTAGCTATTGTTGCTGCTGTCGATTGTGAATGCGGCTGTGGCTGCCACTGCCACTGCCACTGCTGCTGCCACTGCTGCTGCTGCTGCTGATGATGCTGATGTCAGGACCAAAACCCATTCTCAACTCCTGCTGCTGCTGCAGCAACCAAGTTTTGCATCAATAAACACACATTTTTATTGCAGCCATTGGCAGGGCTGAGAGCGGAGTATGCAGAACAATGCAGTCGAGGCACAGTCAAGTGGAGGCTCTAATCAACAGGCTTGCAGCCAGGCACCACCCCCACAAAGGCACAGCCGAGAGGTGCACAGATGCGTAAACGAAAACTTGCACAGCTCTGAGCGTGCTCAAAGTACGTTAGCTACTTGATGAGCCATGCCAACTTGGGGCTGGCATTAGCCGAGCTGAGATACGATCTGGCGCATACGCTTCAGATATTCATATGCTCATAAGTTTGCAGCATTAGTGCATACCTTAGTGGTGCAGCCAGCTCAGCTCAGCTGAGCTCTGCTCTGCTTATCTACTTACTGCCATCATGGCCGTGGCACAGACACTGGCTGGGCTCAGGATCAGCCGTGTGTGTAATTACTTACCTCATCGCAGCACAATGGACCGAATGGATGGATGTACGTAATTAATATGCTAATATGCATCAGCTGTTCATGCTTCAATTGATACTTCCAAATGCATTCTATTATATATATATATATATCTCTATATGAAATATGAATATTGGCTCTGCAGACTGCAGCTGCCAGTTCGATTTGCGGACGCATTCGCTCTCGACCGATCCAATTAAATATGTTATTTTATTCACTAATTTGCCGACTCAATAGTTCATAAGCACATTATCGCATTAGACTGCCGAGCCGAGAGGGGCTGGGCCGTTGCCTTGACTTCAATTTGAATGGCTGAATGATACGTAATCACTTGATACGTAATGACTTGGATACGTAATGACTTTACACCTTTGTTTATTCATTGGCAAATTTACATTTATATGAATACAGAGGAACTTTCATACTCATATTCAATTCATATTCATATTCATATATTTATATTCAATGCCATGCAAACTCCTATTCATATTCATACTCTTACTCGTTATTCATATTCATATCATTTTTCATATTCACACTCATTTTTAAATTTATATTCACATTCACATTCACATTCACATTCACATTCACATTCACATTCACATTCACATTCACATTCGCATTCGCATTCACATTCACATTCACATTCATATTCATATTCATATTCATATTCATATTCATATTCATATTCATATTCATATTCATATTCATATTCGTATTCACATTCACATTCACATTCACATTCACATTCACATTCACATTCACATTCACATTCACATTCACATTCACATTCACATTCACATTCACATTCACATTCACATTCACATTCGCATTCGCATTCACATTCAAATTCATATTCATATTCATATTCATATTCATATTCATATTCATATTCATATTCATATTCATATTCATATTCATATTCATATTCATATTCATATTCATATTCATATTCATATTCATATTCATATTCATATTCATATTCATATTCATATTCATATTTATATTCATATTCATATTCATATTCATACTCCTATCCTACTCTATTATTCATATTAATATTTGCATTCATATTTCTTTTCACATTCATATGTACATATACTCACACTCACACTCATACTCATATTTCTATTTATACTCATGCTCATATTTATTATTCGCATACATATTCATTCACATTAACACATTCACATTCATATTAATATTCTAATTTATATTTCCATTCGTATACATATTTATACTCACACTCACACTCACACTCACACCCACACCCACACTCAAATTCATATTCATATTCATATTCATATCCATCTTCATCTTCATCTTCATCTAAATTTTGATTTTCCTATTAGTTTTCATTTGCATTTTCACATTCGCATCTTCATGTCAAAGGTCACGGCAGATATTTATCAGCGACTTGCTGCACGCTGCGCACAGTGCGTTTTCCAACACTTAATTGCAGTGCTTTAAGCGCTCTCGAGGACTCTTATGCAGCTATGCGTGTCAGTCGACTGCCAGCCTAGCAGATTCTCGGCTCCGAGTGAGTGGATGAATGTGTTTAATTAAATTGCGATTATATTCATGAATGCTCGCAGCTGACGGCTTAAGCAAATTGGCCTCTGAAGGTGGCATTTGGTCACCTGAAGGCGAAGCTCGGCTGGGTGACTGGCTGACTGGGTGGTTGGGTGGCTGGGTGGGTGGCTGGGTGGGTGGCTGGCTGGCAGCGATATTCTCTCAGCTGCAGACACGTAAAAACCTTATCACAAATGCGTCGAGTGGGCGGAGTGGCAGGGCGATAAGCCGTGCACGTCTGCGACATTGTCGCATTTGTCGTCATCAGCTTCAGCTTCGGCTTCAGCTTCGGCTTGACGGCGGGCGCACACGTACGGCATATAAATAACATTTCGATTTGCCGTATGACAAACCGAGCCAAATGCCACAAATTATGCAGCCAGCTAACACCCTCGACTCCTCAGTTGCCCCTTTATCTGGCCACAAAGAAAGGGGCACAAACATAAAAGGAAAGTAAATCGAGGCACTCGACATTGCGCATACGACGCGTGCGCCTCGCCGTCCCGCCGCCCACGCACTGCCTTTGCATAGTTTTAAATGGCTTGACTCGACTTGAATGAGCCTGGCTGAGCCTCTATGAATTCCAATTGAAGTACACCATTAGTGGCCGCAGCTCAGCCAAGGACTATTAACAGTTGCCGTAAGCAGCAGCAGCAGCCAAAATGGCTGCTCATGAACTCTTCAGAAAACGCAGCCCACAAAAGCTCTTAACGAAGCAAATTGTTGCTACAGCTGAAGCCAGGCAGTATCTAAATATACAATATATAAACATACATATGAATACAAGGAAGTGAGTGCCATATATGTCTTATATTATGTCTTACATTATGCCTATGCTATGAAGAATCTCTTAAAATTATTAACTATAACTATTACAAAGCAGCTTAATATAGTACTTAAAGTTGTTAAGTATATTTTAATAAATAAATACTTACCAGAAGAAGAAGAGTAGGAGGAGGACCGCCAGACTGCACCACTGAACACTGAACACCACAAGATCAGAAAATCGACTGAAGCAGCCCTGCGCAGGCTCCCCCTTTTATAGGGGGTCGCGACGCCCACTCAGAGTGGTGCTCAACTGTTGAGCCTTTTTCTGTGCTTTACTTTTTACACTCGATCAGTGGCTGGCGAATGGGAAGGCTCGCTGCTGCTGCTGCTGCTGCAAGCTGCTCAAAGACTTTGCTGCTCACTCAAGCATAGCTGTGTTAGTGTTTGTGCTCTGCAGCACTGTTTCTTGCTGTTGCAGAGGAACGTTAACAGCATGCTTTGCATATTAACGGCGACTGTTAGATGGGCAGCGCGATGTGCAGACAGAGCGATGCACTGTTAGACAGGCAGACATACGTATATTAACAGAGACTGTTAGACAGGCAGAGCGACAGACATAAATACATACATATGTATGTGGAACCAGCTTATCAGCTTATTCTTTATATATATATATTTCCGTATATATTAATCTCCAATACATATCTAGTATTATAATAGAGCTATTACGTTAAAGTATTATGACAGCTTTTGCCTACGTATTTCACATCTCAATTTCTATTCCAATTTCAATTTCACTTTCAATTTCTTTTTCAATTTGACTTTCATTTTTCATTTGTTACTTTGATCCATCCAAGCAGGCTTTTGGCACTTTTGTTATTTTTTTCGATCCAAGTAGGCTTTTAGCATTTTCCTGGGCATGAGCCCTGAATTTTATTTTGTTTAGCTCAGTTCAGTTCGGGATTCCAAACACAACACAACAAAATTTGCTCTCCCAAATTTTGGGAAAAATAAATAAATTCCAAATTCAAAGTTTAGTTTCACCAAAATTATTTCATTTTTTTAATTCGCAGAAAAAAACAAAATTCTCTTTGCATGCGGAGGAAAAAGTTCCGCATATCTTCTACCTTTTATATTTTTTTTCTATGGGTAAGTGAAAGAGTTGATTGCTGCCAGAAATCGAAAGAAATTATAAATATACATATATATTTTTTTCTATTTTTTTAAGTTTTTCTTTTATTCTCTATTTTTTTAAATTTTCTTTTCTATTTAAAAAAAACTTTTTTTTTATTATTTTTTCTTTTTTTAATTTAAAAAAAAGATTTTAATTTTTTCTTTTTTAATTTTTTCTTTTTTTTATAGCTAGTCAAGCGCTATCCGATGACTACCAATCTATCTGATTCCAGTACACACAGACACATACAAGAGACACAACCCGAATGCAACTAATGTCAGGTGAGTCAAGATGTGCCAAGTAGATCTGCTATATATACATATATAATCCGACATTTCTCTCTCTCTCTCTCTCTCTCTCCACAGATTGCGCCTGTAGCTTGGATTATGGATGTGAATCCAAGCTCAGGGCTTCTTTTTTTTTTATCAAAACAATCAGCTTACAATGCTGAACATGAGATTTATGGCCGATATAATGATATAACACAGTTATCATTAGCCATTTAACTAGACATATATAGTCTGCTAGGATGGACTTAATTTGAGTGCTCAGCTCGGTACTTGAAACAATGATACTTAAACTGGTGAGTACAGAGATATATACCATATATATATCGACTTTTACTATATATATTCTTATGCCATTTCCAGGGTGCAACATCATTAAACAAAGGCGTACATGCAATAACAAATCTTCATACAAATCAAATAGTTCTACATCTAGGAAGACACAAATGACGTATGTTAAAACAGGATACTCGTGCACAAACATGACATTGCTTACACTTGTAACCACTTATATGTAATACACTTGGCTATAAATATACTGAGTTGACAAAGGCAAGATTTCAGAGTTGCATTTTTACATTGGTTGGGGTCTGACCTTCATTGAATGCGGACTGGAGTTGGCTGAGAGAGAGAGAGAGAGAGAGAGAGAGAGAGAGAGAGAGAGAGAGAGAGAGAGAGAGAGAGAGAGAGAGAGAGAGAGAGAAAAACTGAAATATCACTAAGGAGCCGGGTGCAAACAGCTGCCGGCGGTTTTCTAAATACATACATATGTATGTATATGGAATCAGCTTTCAATTTCAATTCCTTTTTATACCCTGAACCCATTTAAAATGGGAATTCAGGGTATAATGTTTTTGTTGTTGTATATCACGATCGAGTTTGTTTCAGAAATTCGATAACTGTTATCGTTTTATTGTTATCGATTAAAAACGAAAATCTAAATTAAGCTATAAAATTTTAATTCATCTTTCTAGCTAGAGTCTTCAAATTTTGCATTTAGTGTTATTTGAGCCTTACACAAATTCGGTTTTTGTTAAATTTTGGATACCACGCCCCTTTCGCCTCAAATTTGTAACTCCCGTAAATCAAATACTAGAGACTCGTGCTATGGCACATATATATATATGGATGACATGATCACGCTCAACAAGTTGGATCAAAATCGTTGCTCTAGAGAAAAAGCTATTAAACATTTAATTTCCCATAGCAATGCCAAGCAAACAGCAGCCAAAGAACAGCTGACGCCACGACTTGCGCTTGTGTGTACTTGCGCCTGTGTATGTGTGTGTGTCTTGCTGTAATGAACATATATATACTTATGTATATTAAAGAAACGGAGATTGCTTGGAATGGCGGTTCTTCGCAGGGTTCAGGGTATACCCTAGTCGAGCGGTCTCGACTAGAGTTTTCTTACTTGTTCAATTTGACTTTCATTTTTCGTTTGTTACTTTGATCCATCCAAGCAGGCTTTTAGAATTTTTCTTATTTTTTTCGATCCAAGTAGGCTTTTAGCATTTTCCTGGCATGAGCCCTGAATTTTATTTTGTTTTGATCAGTTCAGTTCGGGATTCCAAACACAACACAACAAAATTTGTCTCCCAAATTTTGGGAAAAATAAATAAATTCCAAATTCAAAGTTTAGTTTCACCAAAATTATTTCATTTTTTTAATTCGCAGAAAAATCAAAATTCTCTTTGCATGCGGAGGAAAAAGTTCCGCATATCTTCTACCTTTTATATTTTTTTTCTATGGGTAAGTGAAAGAGTTGATTGCTGCCAGAAATCGAAAGAAATTAAAAAAATATATATATATTTTTTTCAATTTTTTAAGTTTTTCTTTTATTCTCTATTTTTTTTAATTTTCTTTTCTATTTAAAACAAAACTTTTCTTTTTTAATTTATTTTTCTTTTTTTAATTTTTTTTTTTAATTTAAAATAAATTTTTTTAATTTTTTCGTTTTTAATTTTTTTTCTTTTTTTTATAGCTAGTCAAGCGCTATCCGATGACTACCAATCTATCTGATTCCAGTACACACAGACACATACAACAGACACAACCCGAACGCAACTAATGTCAGGTGAGCTAAGATGTGCCAAGTAGATCTGCTATATATATACATACATATATAATCCGACATTTCTCTCTCTCTCTCTCTTCACAGATTGCACCTGTAGCTTGGATTATAGGTGTGAATCCAAGCTCAGGGCTTCTTTTTTTTTGGATCAAAACAATCAGCTTACAATGCTAAACATGAGATTTATGGACGATATAATGATATAACACAGTTATCATTAGCCATTTAACTAGACATATATAGTCTGCTAGGATGGACTTTTTGAGTGCTCAGCTCGGTACTTGAAACAATGATACTTAAACTGGTGAGTACAGAGATATATACCATATATGTATCGACTTTTACTATATATATTCTTATGCCATTTCCAGGGTGCAACATCATTACACAAAGGCGTACATGCAATAACAAATCTTCATACAAATCAAATAGTTCTACATCTAGGAAGACACAAATGACGTACATTAAAACAGGATATAGACACATATCGAATATAGTCTATATAGCATACAATCTAATCGAACCATACTCGTGCTTAAACATGACATTGCTTACACTTGTAACCACTTATATGTAATACACTTGGCTATAAATATACTGAGTTGACAAAGGCAAGATTTCAGAGTTGCATTTTTACAGCGGTTGGGGTCTGACCTTCAATGAAAACGGAGAGGAGTTGGTTGAGAGAGAGAGAGAGAGAAACTAACTGAAATATCACTAAATATGCCAGTGCGGCAAAGCTAATGGAATTCCAGGAGCCGGGTGCAAACAGCTGCCGACGGCGCAGCGGCTATCAACTATAGTACATAAATACATACATATGTGTGTTTATAGAATCAGCTCATCAGCTAATTCTTTATATATATATATATATATATATATATATATATATATATATATATATATATATATATATATATTTCCGTATATAATAAACTCCTTTAAATGTATTATTATTATTTATTCTTATTATTAATATGATTAATAATATTTATTCCACTTCTTATATATGCATTAGCACAAAAGTTTTATATTCAAATTTATCACTTATGAAAAATAGTTTTATGACTATAATGTCAATACATATCTAGTATTATAATAGATCTATTACGTTAAAGTATTATGACAGCTTTTGCCTAGATATTTCACATCTCAATTTCTATTCCAATTTCAATTTCCATTTCAATTTCTCTTTCAATTTGACTCTCATTTTTTATACCCTGAACCCATTGAAAATGGGTAATCAGGGTATAATGTTTTTGTTGGAAGGCGTATGTATGTAACAGGCAGAAGGAGGCGTGGCAGACCCCATAAAGTATATATATTCTTGATCAGGGAGACAAGCCGAGTCGATTTAGCCCTGTCCGTCTGTCTGTCTGTCTGTCCGTCTGTCCGTCTGTCCGTCTGTCCGTCTGTCCGTCTGTCCGTATGTATGAACGCGTCGATCTCAGAACTTACAATAGCTAGAGACTTGAAATTTTTTTTGTAGGTCCCTGTATAGGGCGCGCATATCGAGTTTGTTTCAGAAATTCGATAACTGTTATCGTTTTATTGTTATCGATTAAAAACGAAAATCTAAATTAAGCTATAAAATTCTATCTAATTCATCTTTATAGCTAGAGTCTTCAAATTTTGCATTTAGTGTTATTTGGGTCTTACGCAATTTCGGTTTTTGTTAAATTTTGGGTGCCACGCCCCCTTCGCCTCCAATTTGTAACTCCCGCATATCAAATACTAGAGACTTGTGCTTTGGCACATACATATATATGGATGACGTGATCACGCCCAACAAGTTTGATCAAAATCGTTACTCTAGAAAAAAGTTATTAAGCATTTAATTTCCCATAGCAATGCCATGCAAACAGCAGCCAAAGAACAGCTGACGCAACGATTTGCGCTTGTGAGTGCTTGCGCCTGTGTATGTGTGTGTGTATGTGTTGTTTGTAATAAACATATATATAAACTTATGTATATTAAAGAAACGGAGATTGTTTGGAATTGCGGTTCTGCGCAGGGTTCAGGGTATACCCTAGTCGAGCGGTCTCGACTAGAGTTTTCTTACTTGTTTACCCTGAACCCATTGAAAGTGGGAAAATCAGGGTATAATGTTTTTGTTGAAATGTATGTAACAGAGAGAAGGAGGCGTGGCAGACCCCATAAAGTATATATATTCTTGATCAGGGAGACAAGCCGAGTCGATTTAGCCCTGTCCGTCTGTCCGTCCGTCCGTCCGTCTGTCCGTATGTATGAACGCGTCGTTCTCAGAACCTATAAGAGCCAGAGACTTAAAATTTTTTATGTAGGTTCCTGTATAGCACGAAAAAATCGAGTTTGTTAAAAAAAATCGATAACTGTCTTAATTTTAATGTTATCGATTAAAAACGAAATCGATGCTCTGTTATTTAATTATATATAATTCATCTTTATAGCTAGAGTCTTCAAATTTCGCATTTAGTGTTATGTGATCATTGCACAATTTCGGTTTTTGTTAAATTTTGGATGCCACGCCCCCTTCGCCTCAAATTTGTAAGTCCCGTATTTCAAATACTAGAGACTTGTGCTTTGGCACATATATACATATTGATGACATGATCACGCCCAACAAGTTTGATCAAAATCGTTACTCTAGAAAAAAAGTAATTAAACATTTAATTTCCCATAGAATTGCCATGCAAAGCTGCCAAAGAACAGCTGACGCACCGACTGGCGTGTGTGTGTGCGTGCGCCTGTGCGTGTGTGTGTATGTTTTGCTTGTAATGAACGTACATATGCATGTGTATATAAAAGAAACAAAGAATGCTTGGAATTACGGTTCTTCATAGGGTTTAGGGTATACCCTTGTCGAGAGGTCTCGACTAGAGTTTTCTTACTTGTTTCGTTTGTTATTTTGATCCATCCAAGTAGGCTTTTGGCACTTTTGTTATTTTTTTCGATCCAAGTAGGCTTTTAGCATTTTCCTGGGCATGAGCCCTGAATTTTATTTTGTTTACCTCAGTTCAGTTCGGGATTCCAAACACAACACAACAAAATTTGCTCTCCCAAATTTTGGGAAAAATAAATAAATTCCAAATTCAAAGTTTAGTTTCACCAAAATTATTTCATTTTTTTAATTCGCAGAAAAAACAAAATTCTCTTTGCATGCGGAGGAAAAAGTTCCGCATATCTTCTACCTTTTATATTTTTTTTCTATGGGTAAGTGAAAGAGTTGATTGCTGCCAGAAATCGAAAGAAATTAAAAATATACATATATATTTTTTTCAATTTTTTTAAGTTTTTCTTTTATTCTCTATTTTTTTTAAATTTTCTTTTCTATTTAAAAAAAACTTTTCTTTTTTTATTTTTTTTTTCTTTTTTTAATTTAAAAAAAAGGTTTTAATTTTTCTTTTTTAATTTTTTTCTTTTTTTTATAGCTAGTCAAGCGCTATCCGATGACTACCAATCTATCTGATTCCAGTACACACAGACACATACAACAGACACAACCCGAACGCAACTAATGTCAGGTGAGCTAAGATGTGCCAAGTAGATCTGCTATGTATATACATACATATATAATCCGACATTTCTCTCTCTCTCTCTCTTCACAGATTGCACCTGTAGCTTGGATTATAGGTGTGAATCCAAGCTCAGGGCTTCTTTTTTTTGGATCAAAACAATCAGCTTACAATGCTAAACATGAGATTTATGGACGATATAATGATATAACACAGTTATCATTAGCCATTTAACTAGACATATATAGTCTGCTAGGATGGACTTAATTTGAGTGCTCAGCTCGGTACTTGAAACAATGATACTTTAACTGGTGGGTATAGAGATATATACCATATATATATCGACTTTTACTATATATATTCTTATGCCATTTCCAGGGTGCAACATCATTACACAAAGGCGTACATGCAATAACAAATCTTCATACAAATCAAATAGTTCTACATCTAGGAAGACACAAATGACGTACATTAAAACAGGATATAGACACATCGAATATAGTCTATATAGCATATAATCTAATCGAACCATACTCGTGCTCAAACATGACATTGCTTACACTTGTAACCACTTATATGTAATACACTTGGCTATAAATATACTGAGTTGACAAAGGCAAGATTTCAGAGTTGCATTTTTACAGCGGTTGGGGTCTGACCTTCATTGAATGCGGATTGGAGTTGGCTGAGAGAGAGAGAGAGAGAGAGAGAGAAACAAACTGAAATATCTCTAAATAAGCCAGTGCGGCAAAGCTAATGGAAATGTCAATCGCAAGATAATGTTTTATTGTCCCATTGAAATGATTTCAGTTTGCATTGTTGTCCCCCAGATATGCAATACAAAGTGACTTTCTAACTGTCTCCGTCTCCGTCTCCGTCTAGTCGTAATCGACTTTATAATTTGCTGCGGAAATGGAGCTGCTGCCTACTGCTACAGCAGGTGCTTCAGCTGCTACAGGGTATACGGATTATGATGCTCTGAAACAATGTTAAATGAACCTTGATGAGCACTTTCCCAAGTGCACTGCCAAAGCCACTGCCAGGAGGGGGCGCCCGAGTAGGACATTCCATTACCTCGACTAGTAGCTAGCTCGAGGGGGGGGGGGGCAGGAGCCGGGTGCAAACAGCTGCCGACGGCGCAGCGGCTATCAACTATAGTCGAGGAAATTACTTTTAACATTTCGAATGCTGGCTGCCAGCAGCCGGCAGTCGACTTTACATATATATATACATATATATACTTAAAAGGAAGAAGAAAAGCGAGCAGTCTGCAAGGGTTGAGCTGAGGCAGGAGCAGGGGCAGGGATAAATGCAGCAAAGTGAAGCAAATGAAAAACAGGAAAATTATTTGATTTTTATGCATTTCACTTAAGCAGCAAAAAGGCCAACTGGGCGACAGCATGGATGAGCTCGAGTCGAAACTGGAATTGAGCTGGCAACTGGGAGTGACTGTGGGAGTGGCACTGCCAGAGTCTGGGCGCCGTGCTGTCTGGCAAGTTGCTCGCATTATAGATGAAGTTCCGTGCGAGAAATAAAGCAAATAAATCCAATCAGCAATAATAATTCGAGCAGCAGTCAAATAACTTGATTTCCCAACGCGCTCCAGCGTTGCCTGCGACGCATTAATAACATTTACGGCGTTAAGCCCGACACTGTCACGCCGTAAGCCCCCCCCCTCCCCCTAAAAGGGGTAAGAAGTGCACGAGCACCTTGTCAAAGGGCTCTTTGCCGCGTGCGATCGTAAATAGGGCCAAAGCCTATCTGTAATGCCACGAAAATTATACAACACTGGCTGCCACTAAATATCAACTGAAGGGGGCGTGTTCTGCGCTGCAGATACCCTGTAATTAGTGAGAATAGGGATATTTGAGGCATATAGAACTGGATAAATCTGGATATCTGTTGATATATAACAAACATAGAGATTTTAAAACGGTTGGCAAGAGCTTTCAGCTGCTTAAGCTACGAGCTTTCAGCTACTTGAGCTAAGAGCTTTCAGCTACTTAAGCTAAGAGCTTTCAGCTGCTTAAGCTAAGAGCTTTCAACTACTTACGATACGCGCGTTCGGCTACTTAATCTAAGAGCTTTCAGCTACTTAAGCTAAAGCTCTTGCTATAAATTTTGAGCTTTTAAATTGAATTAAGTATACAAAATATAATATTATATTCCATTATATTTCTGAGCTTCGAAATCTTCTGCACTATGCAGCTTAAAGTTGATTGAAGCTTTCATGAGCTTATTCTTTACTTTATTTTTACCTAAGTTAAGGATGTACAAAATGATCTAATTTAATCCATATTTTAAGACACACTGCAAGCTTTACTCTGTTGGAAAGCTCTCTAAGAATAGCTCTTGCTCTAGCTCTAGCTCCAGCTCTCTATATAAAAGATCTTGAGAATAAAGTAGTATAAAAGAAAATGCATTACATTTACGCTCTGAAAGCTTTAAGTTGCTTTAAAAGCTCTCGAAGCTCTCGATTCGCCAAGCCGCACTCAAAACTATAATGTGCTTTTAAAGCTCTGAAGATTATGTAGGCAGTCCATTTGGAGGTATTAAAGAAATTCCATTGAAAGCTTTAATGTGCTTTTAAAGCTCGGAACGATATGTCGGCAAGCCATTGAAAGATATTAAAGAAATTCCATTGACAGCTCTAATGTGCTTTTAAATCTCTGAGGTTTATGTAGCCCAACCATTTATAGGTGTTAGATAAAATGCTCTGCAAGCTTTAATGTGCTTTAAAATATGCTTGAACTAAATTTCATTGGCTCAATTCAGCAAGTCGCTCTTTAATCTCTCGCCGTCGTATCTCACATGAGCATCGTCCCATCTCAGCTCAATTAATGCATAAATTTGCGTAAATTAAAAACGATTTAGTCCACTCAAGATTATCGTTTGCGCAAAGTTCAATGGGCAAACAGTGCTGAGCTGAGCTGAGCTGAGCTAAACTTGAACTGCGACTGCTGTCAGTGGCAATCGAAGGTATGTAAATGATGGCTATGAAATATGCAATGCTGAATAAATTAAATGATGGCTCACATTTGGTAATCCTTTATTTACAATAAGTTAAGACGTGGGCAAAAACTTGTTGGCTTCTGCCGCAGGCCAATAGATTCCAGTTCATGTTGCATGCCCCAGGACCAGTTCCAGTTCCAGGCCCAGTTCCGTGCCAACATCAGTCGCCGGCTGGCAAAACTTAATTATGCATGGTTAACACGAAAACTCAATAAATTTTCAAATAAATTCACAGGAAAACCTCCATGTGTGTGTGTGTGTGTGCGGTCTATGTAAATTTTATTTGCTAAAGGATTTTTCATGAAGTTTCCTGCCGCTGCCGCTGCCTCGGTCGCTGCTGCTGCTGTTGCATTTAGATTTATTTGCGACGTGTGTGTTATGTAAAACCTATTAGAGCGCCACCCAAGTCCAGGCAGTGGCTGGGCAAGCACAGCTCCAGGCACAGGCTCAAGGCCCAGCCACAAACCCCCCCCCCCCCCTGTGCCCGCCTCCCTCTGCCCGTCCAGGCAACAGGCTCAGCTCAGCTCAGCTCACGTGTGCTACTGTCGGCCATTCAATTTGGTCCGGGGCGCTCAACTGTTGCACAAGCGCCGCCGCAGGCGCGCTCGGGCGGACGGAGTCGAAAGCAGAGCCCGGCACTGGAGCCGGAGCCGGAGCCGGAGTCGAAGCTCCAGGCACCTGGCAACTAATCGCCTGTTGAAACGGCTCACACAGCCGCCAAAGTAAGGCAAATTTATTGAGTTCTCATATTGAGCAACGTTATAAGAATAATGCAGCAAACAAAGCCGACCAACCACCCACCCACCCCCCACCCACAACAACAGCAACCAAATAAAACTGAACTAAGTAATGGGAGCTGGAACTGGAGCTGGAGCGGGCTGGTGCGCTACAGTTGCCTTGATGGACTCTGTTATATAACTCGAGGAATTTGTGAATACGAGAGAAATTGCACAGTTCATATGAACTAGTTTCAAGAGTCTCTCGAACTGTTCAAAAGAACTAGTTCCGCAAATTAATTAAGCTACTCATATGAACCAGCCTGAATATTAAGTTAGGCAACCAATATGAGCCAATAGATACACCGGAGTCACGGTGTTTACGAACCAGTTCCAGTTCCAGTTCCATGAACCAGTTTTATAAAACAGTTGAAGAGCTCACATAAACAACTTTCAGTTGTCACCAGTCTCTTAAACAGTTCATGTGAACAAGTTCCATTTCTACTTTGAGCAGTTCAAATGAACCAGTTTCACAAAATGGCAATGCATGAGAACTGTATACTCAAGTACAACAGTGCAGTAGTTCATATGAATGCGCTTAGCAAACTAATTGACTTAGTTCATATGAACTAGTTCAAGCAATGAATGTATTGCTCAATTAATTAAACCTACTTGTAAAAGCTCTACTTAATATAAAATTATCAGAATTATATATTCAAGAACTAGTTATCGGAACCAGTTCATTTGGACAGTAAACCTTAAAATATGCTATCTCTATATTCTAGGTGATATCAAGGTCGTTGTTGGCCTCTGGATGCGCGACCAACACAAACTACTGCAGAACGGACACCCACCCACACAAGCACACACACACACACACACACATGGAGGTTTTGCTGATAGCAAGGGGAGCTGTAAGACTCGAAATACTTTGCAAAAAGTAGCAGTAGCAAAAAGTGAAATGAAGCCGAAAAGCAAATAGAGCATAAATTACGCAAATCCAACACGACACTTTACGGCGTTGACTGCGACGCCAGCAGCAGCAGCAGCAGCAGCAGTAGCAGCAACAGAGGCAGGACGTCGCGACAATCCTGCCGGACACCTCAAGCGCTCGTGTATGTGTGTGTGGGTGGGTGTGTGAGAGAGCTTAAACACACACTCGAACAGTGGGAGTCACAGAGACAACAAATAAGTTAAGTCAAAGTCAGAAAGGCAGGCAAACATCGCGTGCGAGCGAGACGGGGCGGGCAAGCACAGTGTCGTGACGTCTCTGTCGCACTGCAGGGGAGCAGTGGCCAGTGCAGCTCGGTGCAGTGCAGTGCAGTAAAAGTGTAGCATGCAATCAGGCGCCAAATGCTCAAGTGTCTCATTGTCAGCATGTTGCATGCAACACGCCGTCGACTGCACCATCGGGCCACTGGCAAAATAAAGTAAAATGAACAGCAGCAGCAGCAGCAGCAGCAAAAATGTTAAAGCAAGTAAATAAACATTGTGTGCCATTATCAGGCACTGCCAGCAACAACAATCACAACGCCAACACCAGCAACAACACCAGCAACAACAACAACAACAACAACGACAACAATCAGCACACCAGGCAACATAATTTGCAGTTGCAACTGAGAACTTTTCAATGGCTTGAAGCTGAAAAAGCTGACAGCCCAGAGCGGGCACAAATAATGCCGCACAGTGGGCTTAAATATAATTAAAACTCTGATTCAAACACCAGGGCAAGCTGGAAGCCAAGAAAGAAATTCTTTGTAAATATATTGTTTGAATAACATTAAACTTTTATATTATTTTATTTACTTTTTATATTTTTATATATTTTAAATTATTTATTTAATTTTTATTTTATTATTTTATTAATTTATTTAGTCATTCAGCTATTTACTTACTTATTTATTCATTAAATTTTTTATTAAGATATTTATTTTTTTTTTTTATTGATTTATTTGTTTTTTATTTTATTTTTAATTTGATTTATTTATTCATAATTTTTTATTTTTTATTTATTTTTTAATTTATTATTTATTTCTTTATTTAATTATATATTTATTTATTTATTTATTTACTTATTTATTTATTTTTTATTTATTTTGTATTTGATTTATGTATTCATTGATTTATTCATTTATCTATTAATTAATTAATGCATTTATTTATTTATTTATATATATTTATTTATTTTAATATTTATTTACTTATTTATTTATTTATTTATTTAATTATTAATTTACTTATTTATTTATTTAATCTTACATTCATTTATTTATTTTTTAATAATTCATGAACTTACTTATTTATTTATTGATTTAATTATTTATTAATTTAATTTTCTTTTTATTTATTTGTTTATTTTTTTGTTTTAATTTTTATGTTTTAAATTAACATTTTTTTTTTTTTTACATTTCTAAGCTTGCTTAAACTAATCCAAATTTCACTTCATGTTCATAGAGCTTTGACCACTGTGCGATGTTGGCTGCAGCCGGTAACGGCAATGTCCAATGCCTGGCACATAGCCCGGATATGCCGGCGAACCTGATACTGTTCGTGTGTGTGAATATGTGGCTAGTGAGTGTGTGAATAGGTGCATGTGTGTGTCACAGGGTGTCTCAATGTTTGCGTGTGTGTGTGTGTGTGTGTGCAACGGCATGGTTGAACAGTCAATGGCGGTGCAGCCGAAAGGCCGGAAGTGCAGCCGAGCAACAGCAATGCAAGCGTGCCGTGTGTGATTGGGTGTGCCTGTCTGTGTAAATATATGTGTGTGTCTGTGTGTGTGTCTTCTTTGTGTGTGTGTTTGGGAATCGGCTAAACAAAAAAACACAGCAAGCAACGAGCTCTGGCGCAAAGGAAAAAAAAACTCAAGTTGACATAAAAATTGTACAAACTGAAAATGATTTGTGGGGTCCAGAGTCACCTACAACCAGGCAAGACTTTTTGCCAAAACAGACACACACACTCACACACACAGACACACACACACATGCACCCTCTCGCTCATGGCAAATCAAATAAATCGCCTGCATTGACGCTTGAACGATTAGGAGACGAAATGACACATGGGACAGCAATTCTCATTTTTGTTGCATCTCCCTCTGCCTCAACAGTTCAATCGGCCCCGGCTCGCAGTGAGTCTACGGCTGTGTGACATAGTTTTCGGTTCAGTGACCCCGCGCGGCGGCAGCTGCAGCTGGTGCCATTTTACTGAAATGATTTTATGTTTTTCTACATCATCTACAATAGAAAAAACAACCAGCTAATTGAAAGCAATGCGAAATCCAGTCCAAAAATCTATTTTATTTAATATGCTAATGCTAATGCTAATGCTAATGCTAATGCTAATGCTAATGCCAATGCCAATGCCAATGCCAATGCGAATGCGAATGCTAATGCTAATGCTAATGCTAATGCTAATGCTAAAGCTAAAGCTAATGCTAATACCAATACCAATACCAATACCAATACCAATACCAATACCAATACCAATACCAATACCAATACCAATACCAATACCAATACCAATACCAATACCAATACCAATACCAATACCAATACCAATACCAATACCAATACCAATACCAATACCAATACCAATACCAATACCAATACCAATACCAATACCAATACCAATACCAATACCAATACCAATACCAATACCAATACCAATACCAATACCAATACCAATACCAATACCAATACCAATACCAATACCAATACCAATACCAATACCAATACCAATACCAATACCAATACCAATACCAATACCAATACCAATACCAATACCAATACCAATACCAATACCAATACCAATACCAATACCAATACCAATACCAATACCAATACCAATACCAATACCAATACCAATACCAATACCAATACCAATACCAATACCAATACCAATACCAATACCAATACCAATACCAATACCAATACCAATACCAATAACAATACCAATACCAATACCAATACCAATACCAATACCAATACCAATACCAATACCAATACCAATACCAATACCAATACCAATACCAATACCAATGCCAATGCCAATTATTAATACTAATACTTGGACTAATATCTGTCGATAAGTTTGTTATTTATGTAGATAGATTAGCTGAATTGCTCAAACTTTTGCTTTCAAGGCCAATAAATTTCAACGTGCGCTGCATTAAGGTTAATAGGACAACACAAGTTGGCCAAATTGTTGCGAGGTGTTTGGCAACAGGCCCCCTCCTACTCCGGCAAATGTTGGCGCTAACCTCGGCCCCACATGAGCACAGTCATCGCCTGCCTTGGCTTGGCTTGGCTGGAATTGGCTGGCCGCCTAATTGGGAGCAACTCAAAGTCACGTGAAATGTTGGCATTGATTATGATGAGGTCGCACTGTTGCTGCTCTAATGCCAAACACTTTGGCCTAATGCCTGGCGGACGGTGCGAGCACGTTGCCACCGACAGATGGACATAAGGACACAGACTCTGCCCGACTCCGCTGCAGAGGCTGCATAGGCCGACGTCGTTCAGGGCTGCCGACGCTCTTGGCCAATGTAATTAATACCAACATAATTATATTTGGATAACACAAACGTAATCAAGATTAATTGAGTAACAGCAGGTAGTTTGCATAATTAGAGCTCGGCTGCCAGAGCAGACGCCACTCGAGCCAATGCTCATCGTTCATCGCCCAGCAGCAGCAGCGTTGACTGTCCTCTGTCGTCACTGCATGGCCAAAAACATAATTTACAATTTCAAAAGGCCCCACCCTCCCTCACTCTCTCTCTCTCTCTCTCTCTCTCTCTCTCTCTCTCTCTCTCTCTCTCTCTCTCTCTCTCTCTCTCTCTCTCTCTCTCTCTCTCTCCCTCTCTCTGTGAGTTTTGGCGTCGGCATGGGCATCAAGTCAACTCCATCATCGTCTTGCTCAACTTCATTTGATTACAATTGTTCCTGTTGTTCCTCCTGTTCCTGTTGTGCCTATTGCGCTGTGGATGCCATTGTATTTGTTGTTCTACCTCCTGTTGCCGGGACAACGGACCAGACCGGACCGGCCCGGCCCGGACTGGGCAGCTGCAGCCACAGCTTAATAAGAACGTCCAGAACTAATGACCATTGTCCTGGCCTACGACCTAATGGACTCCAGCGCCTGCATGTATGCAGTTACTTAACCGGCCACACAGAGCTGCACAGTGTTGTACGCCGGACTTCGCCTTTCAAGTGCTCCGCCTCCTCCTCTCCGGCTCTCTCAGCCCTTTTGCAATTTGTTGCGAAAATGTTTATCTAAATTGGGTTGCAATAGAAACGTACGCCCAAATTGAATGGCTTATAAGTGAGTGATGCTTGAAAAACTCTGTCTATTATCGATATGCTGAAATGTTATCGATAAATGTCTTGATTACTTAAAGGCAACTCTGCTCGCAGCTTGAGTGGGATTCGAAAATCATTTCATTTATTTTGCTTACTTTCGAAAGAAAAAAAAGTGTTTATGGAAACTGAGATTCCTCTTGCATCTACTTTTGATAGTACCTATTGTCCGAGGGCGGTATATAGAGCTGCCCAGGCAGAATCTTCTCCGGCAGCTGCTCCGCCACCTGTGTGCGGCCGTAGAGTTCCAGCTCGTAGCAGAAAAAGTCGTATACGTAGAGCTCCTCGGGGGCCACGTAGTGATAGGCGACCGGATACTCCGAGAGGCAGTTCGAGCACTGCAGATGGATAAATCGTAAAAGCAACTCGAGACGGATCTGTGATGGGGGGACTCACCGCACGGGGATTGTATAAGGCGTACTTGAAGAGCCAAAAGTCCAGCCCATTGTATTTGGACATCAGTAAGGAGTACGGCGCCATGGGAAAGAAGCGATTGCGCAGCGCTAGGTCGCGCGAGTCACCGGCGGGCACGCCCAGATTGTAAAGGCAGACACCCACCTCCACGTCCTCGGCGTGATCGTCCTCCTGCCGGCACTTGCTGCTGTCGTTCAGGCCGTGCACAAACACACGCAGCGCCTCCCGACTGAGCACATAGCCGCTGCCACCCGACATATAGGACTAACAGACGGAGGGTGAGCATAAATAATATAGTGAAATGGATTTCAGGGATACTTACGGCATTTCCAAAGGGATTGTTGAACAGCTTGTAGTTGTATCCAAAGTATATGGGCATATCTGGAGAATAGGGATAGAGCATGTGGCGCAGATTCTCCACGAAGACATAGCTGAAAAGAGAAGAGGGGAAGAAGATAAGTAAGAGAATCGAATAGAGAGGTCATACATGAAACATGAAAAAAAGCTAGTGAAAATGACAAAGAGGGAAACACGAGAATGAGTATAAGAGAGGTGGAGACAGAGAGATAGAGTTGTGATAGAGATCAGAGTGAGAGAGACAGCTGCAGTAGAGATAAGGACGAGGCATTGGATTCATTCATTCTAGTTCTTATCAGTGTGAGACCCGCTCAAGTTCTGGAGAATAGAGATATAAAGATAATTGTCTTTTATCAGACATTGTCATACTTCACAAGTTCAACTGGTTCCCTAATTGAAGTGAACTGGCTCACAAGTTGAACTGCACTTACTAGTTGAATTGGTTCACTATCTAAATTGCTTTACTAGCTCAAGTGGTTCAATACTTAAAATGGTCGCCTGCTGAACTGGTTCATTAACTGAACTGGCTCACAAGTTGAACTGGTTCACTTACTGAACTGGCTGAATTTTCTGCTTAAAGAACTGGTTCACTAGTAGAAGCTTTTCAATAGTTCGACAATAGTTCATTGGAACTGGTTCACTAACTGAGCCGGTTCACTTACTGAACTCGCTAACTTGCTGAACTTTCTCAATTTGCCGCACTGCCGCACTGTATGAACTGGTTCACTAGTTGAACTTATTGATTTTTTGTTTATTTCCGGCAATAGTTCATTGGAACTGGTTCACTAACTGAGCCGGTTCACTTACTGAACTCGCTAACTTGCTGAACTTTCTCAATTTGCCTCACTGTATGAACTGGTTCACTAGCTGAACCTATTGAAGTTTTGTTCATTTGCGGCAATAGTTCATTGGAATCACACTAGTTCACGTACGTATCATCGTCGGCCTTCATGAACCAGTCCGCCTCGTACCGCTTGTGCTCGTAGAGGTAGGTGAAGGCCTCCTTCGTCTTGCCCCAGAGCACGTCGTACGAGTCCGCCTTGGTCAGGACAATGGTGTCGAGCTCGTCGTCCTCGGACGAGCTGATGAAATAGATCTTATTGCAGCGTCTGCCCCACGTGCGCAGTATATGCACCGCCCGCGTCTTGTGGTACTTGGGCGTGGTCATCACCCAGCAGAGCACACGCACCTCTCGCTCCAGCTGCACGGCCAGCGGCAGCCCCGATCTGGCACCTGGTGTGCCACGCTCCCGATTGGCACTCAGCGCCGTCAGCATCATGACGTCCCAATACGCATAGAGCACAATCATCGCGGCGCTGCAGATCAGCGCGAAGAGGAGCAGATGGCGTCGCGACAGCCGATAGAGCGTGGGTCGAGTGCCCGTCAGAAACACCTGCAGCTCGTCCCGTTTCTTCGGCGTGGATCCGACTACCTGCACGAGCTGCTCGTGCTGCAGCTGCTCCAGTGTGATCTTGTGCTCGGACATCTTGACACTGAGCGCTGCGGATGCCAGATAGCGCGCGTCGCCCACTGAAGTGGCCCCTTATCGCGTGAACAACTGTGCCATGTTCGACACGGCGGTAATGGATATTGAACCAGGGCAGCGAGCGGAGCGGAGTCTCGATATCTGACAGATATGCAATCGGCTGTACACGACTGCGCGATACTCTGGGAATGTAGTTGAAGAGGTTTTCATAAGTGTGGCTGAGATCTATAATATCTATAGTACAGATAAAGATATAGATATACATATTGATATTTTGAATATGTGAGCTTGAGAATGGAAAGCAGATACCTAGCCTAGCTGCCTGCGTAAGATATGAACTTGTCAACCAATAATAGGCATGAATAGCTGCGAATCAAGCAGAAATAACTTCTTTTTATTATATTCTAATTGTAATTCAGCTCAAATATGTCACAATATCTCAATATCTCAAATATTACGTATACGCCACGTGTCCAACAGGGAAGTTTACTTGACTTTAAATCTATTTTAGTTCACTACAGGGCTTCAAATACTTGCTTAGTATTATATTTGCATGCCAATTAAGCTCGACAACAATCACTTTTTAAGTTTCCTGCATAATAATATTAAATATTAAGTATACGCCACCGCAAAACAAAGATTTTTGCCTGAAAATCAACGACTTAAGCGACTTAAATACTTTACTAATAATGTTTAATAACAAAAGTTAAGTTAAGCTTCAATAATTATGTGTGTTTCCTCATTGTCTTCATAAATATGCAAATATTAAGTATACGCCAAGGTAATATCATCAATTTAGGCCTGAAAACCAACAATTTACGCTCTTTCAAGCGATTTCATTACTTATTTAATTTAATAAATTAGCAAAAATTAAACTAAATTCATTAATTCAATAGCTTTTTAAGTTACCTCAATAACAATCGAAATATTAAGTATACGCCACCGCATGAGCACCGCATGAAAGAATTCCATATTTCATTATAAAATATTTTTTAAGCTAAAAGACAATAAATATTTGATCATAAACAAAGAATTTAGCCTGAAATCAGAGAGTTCACACAGAATTTAAGCAAAATATCTCAATCATTTGAGCCACATAAAGTTTTGATAGTAAATATTTATTTAATAAGGAAAAACAGTGAAGGAGTCAAGCGGAGCTGGGACAGGTTATTGCCCTGGCAAGCAGCATATGCTAATCCTGTCCGGCAGCTGGCAGCTGGCAGCTGGCAGTGGGGCTCTTGTTGACATTTGCCATGCAAACCACTCGACAATCGTAGAAATTTGTTTAAGTTTAAAGGCTGCGACAATTTATCAAAACGCCAAGGGCCACTGCGATGGCACCAACTACTATAGCCGCGGCCCGGGACCAGGTCCTGGCTCAGGCTATGGCCATGGCAGCGCCCAAAAACAAAGGACAAACATACCGAAACAGTTGAGAGAATCTTTCAATTAATCATGAGCGACATGTGGTCCGCTCTAGCTGTCTCCCCAGCCCCCTCTCCCTCCTCTCTCTCTCTCTCACGCTGGTCAGACCGCCGAGCGCGAGAATAATTATACGAGCGTGCATAGCGCATACGCCCCATAGGCGAACCCTCTGAGGGGCACCCAGCTAGCTGTGCTGCCGTTTTCGATGGTCGATGGCCGCTCTGGTTGCCAAACAAATAGCTGCCATAATAGCGAGCAGGCGGCGTCCTGGGCACACACAGAGAGAGAGAGAGAGAGAGAGAGAGAGAGATATCCTGCCAAGAGCCCTGCCGCCAGCGCTGGCGTTGGCCAAACAAATTCGCATTAATAAAATAAAATTCACTAAAAATAAATATATCCACACACACTCGCACACACACATGTGGGGTGTAAAACTATTTGGCATTGTGGGCGTGGCAGTGGGGCTGTCTTCCGGCACGCAGTGATTGTAGCAGTTGCTCGTCCGCTGTACAAAGAGAAGCTAATAAAAATGTTATTTTACTCGTTTATTCTCTCGGAATACCCTGTAGCTGCGAACACGAATAAGGCGGAACCGTGGCTGTGTAGCAAAGGGTATGTATATATGTATATACATAGAGTATATATATATATATATAGTCTGCTGACTGGCAACAGCATTCAGCAATCAAATTTCAGCTCTCGGCTCTCGTTACAGGGTATCTGCGTGTCAGCCACTTGCCATATTTTTTTTCATTTGTTTTAGTTGAAAATAAATTTGGCCAGCGCTCAAACTGAACGAATGCTAACAGACGGGGTCGCACGGCAGAGAGGGCCGATAGCAAAGTTTCCCGATAACGCTTATCGTCCGATAAATTCTGATTTGATCAGTCGAGTCGCATCAAACAGAGCCGGCAATAGGTATATAGACAATCTCCAATCTGCCGTTTACAGTGTATCTTGCAGTCGTTGCAGTCTGCTCAGTTTTGTAGCAATTTAATTGATTTTGCCTCTTCCGCTCTAATCTTAATGGTCTGATCAATTATTCTCCTTCCTCTCTCTCTCTCTCTCTCTCTCTCGCTCTTCTTCTTGAACTTCCTCTTCAATATCTCTCGACGTATTCTAACACGTCATAAAAAATCTTTCAATCACCGGCCATAGTCCAGTCGCCATTGTTTGAGCTGCCTTTTGTGCCACATTGTGGCACCTGCCTCGCCTCGCCCCAATGACTGGATGACTGCATTGGAAATTCATAAAAATAAACCAGAGTCAAATGTATTCGAGCAGATTTTTTGCAATAATGTTAGCTTTCGGATTTTACAAGCGGCATTTGTTATTCTCTCTCTCTCTCTCTCTCTCTCTCTCTCTCTCTCTCTCTCTCTCTCTCTCTCTCTGCCACTGACCCTTCTCGCTGCACTACTCTCTGCCCCACTCGACCTCCACTCAGTTGTTTGTTTTGGCACTGCGAATGCAATAACTGCATTAGTGATGAGCTGAGCTGAATATATAGATAGATAATATTAATATAATATTATAATAATAAAATGTTATAATATATAAATAAGTTTACTTATTTATTAATGAAGCGAAAAATAAATACAAATTAATATTAAAATTTGTGTAAAATATATTTGAAAATATCTGAAAATATTCAGAGCTATGTATATAATGAGAACTTCAATTATTTTATATTTATTTTATTTATTTCTTTTATTTTATTTCATTTTTTATAAAATATATTTTTTAAATTAAATAATTACTACATTTTTTTGAGTTACATCGATTTTTAATAAATCAATATAAACGAAATAATTAAAATAAAATAAATAAAAAATAAAATTTAATTAATTAATTAACAAAATTATAATTAATGAATTAACTAATTTAAAAAATTAACTAATTTAGAATTAAATAATTCATTAAATTAATTAACTAATTTGGAATTAATTATTTTATTCTTTCATTCATTTATAGTTATTTGATGAATTTATTAATTTATTAACTTATTAAACCAAATATATTTACTTAATTTATTTAATTTAGAAACTATTTTTTTAAATGGATTTTTTTAGGTAAATATACAATTGTTTTTGGCATGCATCACATGGCCAGATGGCGTTCTTTAAGTTAGCATCCAGTGTTTTTTTTTTTTCAAAATACAATTAGTTATGGCAAAATATACAAAATTAATCTGGTGTATTTAGTATTTTCATCATGAGTGTGTATGAAATACCCAAGAAATATGGAGTCCCTTCTGCTTACATATATATTAATAGATTGACTAGTTGAATGAAGTCATTTTATGTTAAAAAAAACTCAGTTATAGTGTGTGCGATTAGTTACAGTTGATATACCCTGTACCACAGACCCAAAGGGGTGTGATGCTAGGGCAAAGGCAACAACTTCTATATAAGACTGCAGTTGGTATGAAGCCTGCATATAGGTTACACAGATTGGCATCAATTAAGTCACGATATTTGCACATCTCTAGCAGACGCATACTCACACAGTAACACACACACACACACACACACACACTCAGTGAGACATCAAACGTGCAAACATTTGCCATATTTTTGTAATCAAAGTAAACAATCCATTTAACCAAACAGAGCGAGCGAAAGAGCGAGAGAGAGAGAGGGAGGGGAGAGCTAGAGCCACACACACACACACACACCCACACACACACACACATACAGATGCATGGCACATAGCAACTGGCAGCTGTTGCTGTCCGAACGCCGCATCTTTGGCAATTTGACTTCATTTTCGATTTGGCCCGCGACCATGAAGCGCCCTCTGGCGGCCACACGTCGATTTTATTTGCTTCTACTGCTTCTTTTTTCTGTTTTTCTGTCACTTTGATGGCCGCGCCACAGTCAGTCATAATAACGACGGCAATCGAGTTAAGGTGGGGCGTCGTCACGTCACGTGGCGTCTTTGATGCAAACAGCATTTGAATTTGAAATGAAAGCCCAGCCAGACAACGAAGAAAGCGACAGAGAGAGAGGCAGGGAGAGAGAGAGAGAGGCAGAGAGGGAGGCAGAGCTGTGGGCAGTTTCCGTTGCATACTTTGCAGCGCCATTCGGGAAATTTAGCACTGATATGACAACACTCCATGGCAGCTGTGTCCATTGGCATTTTGTTTGTAAACATTCAGCGCCAGCTGCATGCATGTGTGTGTCTCTCTCTCTCTCTTCCTCTCTCTCACTCTCTCTCTCTCTCTCTCGCTCTCTCTCTCTCTCTCTCTGTGTAAATAGTTTTTACTGTCGGCACAAACCCAAAACGCAGCCAAAAGGCAATAAAAGCAAAGCGCCAACTTTATTATTACGTTTTTATAACACCAACAAACACACACACACACACACACGCACACACACACACATAGATACAGTATTTCTTTGCATAGATTTTGCATGACGGCACACCTGTTCAGCGGCTCGGCTGACCTCGTCACTCCCCTTGCAGCTTGGCCAAATTCCAGGGTGTTCAGCGTGTGCGAGCCGGATGGCTGGGTGGTTGGGTGGTTGGGTGGTTGGCTGCCAGCTACAATTTGGCACTGTGGCAGGAAATTGGATTGGATAATAAGACAAAAGAGCGCAGCCCATGCAAGCAGAACAAAAGCGAAAGCATTCTCCAAACAATTTAATTAAATTGTCATTTTTTGTACAAAGCCCAAGACAAAGACGTGAGCGAGACTTAGGCTCTGAACGAATAGCCAATGCGCTCAAGGACAGCGCGAAATCAAAGCTAAGATATTCAGATTGCAGACTGCTGCTCAGACACCAGCTGTGGGAGTATTTTCAGTATTTTCTTTTCTTTTTATTATCTAAGTGTAGAGAACCTGTACAATCAAATTTGAGTACCTCAACAACACATGCATATATATATATGATATTAGGGCCAAAGCTCAGTGGTTAAAAGTCTATGGTTTACTGCATTCCCAGCCCATAAGTCGCCTTAGGGGTCTGGCAGGGATTAGACCTCTTGCGAGTAGGCTTCGGTCTCGGTGCAATCTATCCGAGTATCTGCTAGTGTGTCTACGAATCTGATCTTCCACAAGGGGGATTCTCTAGGTCTCTATGGAGCCGCGTATATACCAGGCAGAGTTAGTTATCTGTGGCAGTACTCGGTTCTGCAATTCCTGCACCCGTTTGTATTGCAGTGGAATTAATCAAAAATATTTTGAATTTAATTACTATATTACTCATTTGGTATTAAAGCTCAAATTTTATATTCTGTTTCTGCACTTCATAAAAAGAAATAAATAAAAATAATAATAAAAATTTTAAAATTAAAAATTATAATTAAAAAAATATAAAAAAAATATTATATTTTATATATAAATTAATAATCTTGTTATTTTCATATTAAAATATTTTAAGTAATACTTTTTAAGCACTTTTTTGGTATTCAATAATGAATTAATAAGCAAAATGTTAAGTCACTGTTAAGCTGCGGCACTGTTAACTTTCAGTAGACACCAAAATGTTAACGAAAACTTCAAGTCGTCAGCTGCAGCTACTGCAACTAAACCTTAAGCCGAGCTCCAGAGATCTTCATCTAAATTACTTTGGCATTTCAAAGTGGGAAAATAATATAATTTTCTCTGATTATTATTATGTTAAGAACATTCTGTTAATGAATAAAAGTTGTTTTGATGTGCGAACATCTCTGCCTCTCCTCCTGCCTTCAATTAAAGTCATTTCGGCTCAAGACTGTATATAGATATAGATAAAATATTAAATAAAATATTAATATAATATATATATATAAAAATATATCTATATCTATATCCTTGATATCTGTCAGTTTCATAGCCATTTTTGTTATTTCTTTAGATAACACTTTTCTTCCCTGTTTGTTTTAAGTTTGTATTGTCTAGTTGAGAACTTGAACAACGTTTGTCTGGTTCTTACAAGTCATAGTAGCTTTTGCTTGTGATGAAATATTCTCCATATATAGAGATGATACTTATGTATCTATCTATACAATATAGAGATGGAACATCCAACAGCCATATGCAAATTAGAGCTGATATCTTATATAGCGACAGATCTCTTAGATTAGCCGATTCATTAGATATATAACAACTGAAATACTTTGAGGCAACTTCAGCTAAGTTTTTGAACAGACTCAAGCAACTCGACGCTCTTTTCAGCCATCTCCAGTTCACCTGCGGCAAACTTTGATTGATCTACTTTAGTATATATACTAAGAGCTAGCTAAGCTGGCATTGGCCCCGTTTTTTTTTAGCTATTCATTTGGTATCGAGCACGTAGCTGTTGCCATAATATGGGTACAATGGAGCTGGCTAAAAATACAAGCATTTGGGGCGGATTTCGGTTATTGTTGGCCCTGCCACGCCCCCACTGGGCGTCAAACAAAATGTGTCACTTAGGTGTCAAATGAGAAAATAAATAAATAAGCTCGCAAGAGGCTGTGGCGTTAAGCAACTGACGATGCTGGCTGTCTGTCTGTCTGTCTGTCTGTCTGTCGGCGGCTGCTGCTCCTGTTGTTATCCTTGCTGATGTTATTATCATTGTTATTATTATTTTCTTGGTGGTTGTTGTTGTTGTTGGTGGTGTTGTTGTCACGCGACTGCAGTGGCGCGTTTTCAATAATAATCTCTTGTCTTGGGCATAAATGTCGCATTAAAATGTCACGCACTTGTGGCTTAATCACGCCTAAAGGATAACGCCCAGGCCCCAGCTCGGGCCGGCTCATGGCTGGCCTAGGCGCAGCCAGCGAGACAGACAGACAGACAGACAGACACGAGTCCGCTTGGAGCCCGGCCACGATGTCCATGTGGAGGTTACCTCAGCCGACAGCCGCAGCGTCAGCCCGATTCACTTGAATGGCCGCTCTGGGCGGGTTGACATCACTTGTTTGCGGTTTTTATTATATTATGCTTGTGTCAAATGGGCTCAGCGCTGTCACATCCTTGACTGCTGCCAGCTCAGCGTCCTGTCAGCCGACTCTCAGGCTCAACGACGGCTTTAGCACCGCCCAGTTATTACGCATTGCCGGCATCTTAATGTCGAGTGCTTCTGCCTCTGCCTCTGCTTCTGCTTCTGCTTCTGCTGTGGCTGTGGCAGGCGAGAAGAGCTTGTCTCACCCAACTCTCGCCAACAGGTGGCGCCTCTTGACCGCCTCGCCACGCCAGCTGAGCCCCGGCAAATTCAAAGATCCAAACAGCAACCACTTGGCCAACAACAAGTGCCACTGCCAACTGCTGCTTCTCTTGTTTCTCAAGCTCAAGTTCTCATTACTATGGCATGGAAAGTGTAATGCAGCTGCTCGAAGAGATGCACGAACCGCGACGCATTGTCAGCCAGAACTCTACATAGACAGTTATTAAGTGCCATATGAACTATAATGTAATATATATAAAATACATTAACTCTCGTTTGTCTGCTAAAAATTAAATAGCTCTAATAGATGGTTTGATCCATTATTAATTATATTCTTATTATTTATGAACTATCATTATCATAATCGTAATCAAATACAAAAAGTGTTATCATCATCATTAGCATTAGCATTAGCATTAGCATTAGCATTTGCATTAGCATTAGCATTAGCATTAGCATTAGCATTAGCATTAGCATTAGCATTAGCATCAGCATTAGCATTATCATTATCATTAGCATTAGCATTAGCATTAGCATTAGCATTAGCATTAGCATTAGCATTAGCGTTAGCATTAGCATTAGCATTAGCATTAGCATTAACATTAGCATAAGCATTATCATTAGCATTAGCTTTAGCATTAGCATTAGCATTAGCATTAGCACTAGCATTAGCATTAGCATTAGCATTATCATTAGCATTAGCATTAGCATTAGCATTATCAATATCATTATCATTATTATTACCTTCTCATTAGCATTTTCATTATTAATATTCACATTATCATTGCATTCACATTAGCATTATGACTGCATTTTCATCGCATTCTCATTAGCATTTTCATTGACATTCTCATTAGCAATAACATTGACATTCTCATTAGCATTATCATTGACATTCTCATTAGCATTATCATTGACATTCTCATTAGCTTTATCATTGGCATTACTACAAGCATTAGCTCATTACCATCAATTATTATTATTTATTATTCTCTAGTATATTATCTAATGATTCTTAGACCTTGATCAGCCTAAAATTGAAAGAACGTCAGACTGTGAGAGTATTTTGGCTTCAGCCAAGAGGCAAATTGTTACTATTGCGGTCCACTGCAATTGGCAGCTGGCACTTGCCATATTTTATAAGTTAAGGCACGTTTCAGTGGTCAGGCCGCTCGTCGGGCAAATGGTAATCCTGCTCCACTCATCCAATGACTGGTCCTCAGTTATTCAGCTCTGCAGTCAACTGCTTGGCCGCAATGAAATCGCAAAATTTATTTGCTGAGTGTTGCCAAAAAAAAAACAGACGAAGATGGAAAAACAAAAAAAAATAGCAGAAGAAAAGAAGAGGTATAAGAGGCAATGAGTATACGACTAGCTAATACCCTGTTTACAATTGTGCTAAACAAAAATGACTTTAAATTTGTACAAACCTGAAAGGGCACGAGAAGAGACAAGTCTGTAATCAAAATTGACTTCAAGCTAGAACTTGATAGCCAACTCAGCTGGGCTGGTCTGGGCTGGCCGAGGGCTTAGCACACCCAGACAGACACCCACACACATGGCTGGCAAATTGGCAGCTTCGCATCGAACCCAAAAGTCAAAGCTGCCAAAGCCAATTGCAAAATGAAGACAGAATCCTTGGCCGATGCACAGACGCTAAGAAGCCTTTGTGGCTGGCAACAATTTAATTATAAGCCAGCCAGAGTTGGCTCTAGCTCTGGCTCCCACTGGACCCCCGACTAACCTGATTACAACTTGCAAATGTTTATTCAATTTCCATTCTCAATTAAATGCGGACTCTGTTTTTGCTGTCATTTTGCGACTCATAATTGCATTTGCCTCACATACGTCTCTCTCCATCTCTCTCCCTCTCTCTCTCTCTCTCTCTCTCTCTCTCTCTCTCTCTCTCTCTCTCTCTCTCTGTATGACCCTTTCAACACTTGCCGCAACGCCCACTTTCTCGACTCTCGGCATAATTTGTAATTTTGTTAGAGATTTTGGCCGCAAATGCGAATTGGAACTGTCTTTGGTTTTTGCGGCTTTTGGCCATGGCTTCGGCTGATTGGCCGGCAAAAGTTTTATGTCGCCAAGGCGACTCCGTCTCACAGTGTGTGTGAGAGAGCTTCGATGCTCGCTGAAAGGACACGTCACATGCTCGGCTGATTACGTTGGCCAACCACCGCACCGCCGCCCGCTGCTCTTGCAAAACTTTACGTATAATTTGCTTGGCCAAATTGCATTTTGCGGTTGCCTAGTCCCAACTCTCAGAAAGTACAAAGTACAAAGAGAAAAAAACTGAAACAGAATCAAAAATAAAATTGAACCCAAGCACATATCGCAGGCGGAAGCAGCCACCCACGGCCAGTCCCACAAGTGCAGTGCCAGCAATGCTCAGAGCTGAGCATTATTAGCTCCAAAATCAACATCCGCTCTAGCTTCAACAATTTTCCATTTCCATTTCCATTTGCATTTCAATATCAATTAAATCGACCACAAATCTTATTTAACAAGGCAAAGCAAATTCGGAGTCGCCTCTACAATGCTTTGACTGCTGTGGAGCTTTCGCTTTGCTCTAAATCATTCTATAATACAACTCAATAATTGTCTTTAAGTCCAAACAAGAAACACGAAAGTGCATTATAGTGGGCAATGCCTGACTTGAAAATACCCCATACCCAGAGAAGTGCTGCTATTCCTACGCTACTTGAACTGATCGAACATATATCAACTTTATAGTGTCTGCCACGCCCGCTTTTTACTGTTGCCTAAGACTATAAGATGTTCTTAACATTGAAGAAATGCTCGACTAATACATACCCTGCAACAGCTAGACTCCAATTAAAAAAGCTTTTATAATTATAAATTCAAGCAGCTCTTCTTCTTTTATATCTGATTCCGTATAGTACATATATATGTATATAATTATTGTTAATCTACATATAGAAATCTGATCAATATTTAAAATATTCTTTTTATATTCATATATTTTATATTTTGAAATAATGAAAGACTCTATCCAAATAGACGGGAATACAGAGGCTTCCAGAGACAGGTTAAAAAGCTTTAGTTAAGGTAACTGAAGGGAGTAACAGCATTCTTTTACAACACAACTAGGAATATTATCAGCCCCGGAAAAGTAAGATGATTTCATTGACCGAATGTCTGAAATCAGAGAATCAAGGGAAATATTGGAAGCGTTAATAATATCTGTAGAATATAGTATATATAGTAAGGCTCAAGTTTTATAGGGGTCTACAGATGAGTAAGTTTATTGGAAGAAATCAGTAAAAAGATCAGAGGAATCGTGAACATTGCAAGAATTGATAGACTCAACTAAAGATACAGATCTATATTCATCGCTAAGCGAATATATTTTATATTTAAGCTTTATATAAAGACCATTTAAGGTCGACAAATCCATCCACCCATTTCCTGACTCAGCAAGTACAGGGTGTTCCAGGCACAATAAAAACCACTTTGTCATCTATATATTTATTTCTGAAATACTCATCAGAGGTTTATTAAAATATCAATCGAATGAAACATATGCAAATCTTGCTGTCATTTTTGGCATCTCCAAAAAAAAAAAAAAAAAAAAAAAAACTTTTACAAAGCTTATTGTTATTTTTAGTATATATCATATACATATACAATATATATATATAGTAATATAACTAATTCAAAAAAAGAAGCAGAAGACACGACATTTATATTTGTATTTCTCGATATATATCGCTAATGAACATTATGCATAGATAATGCCTAGAGTATATGCTGCTTACTATTCGGTCACAGAACCAAATTCTAGAAAAAAAAAGTATTACAGAATAACATCTATGCATATATATATATATATATATGTGGGTATATATATATACATATATATGCAATTGTGAGTTCTTGTTACATAATTAGCCATAGTTAGCGTTCACTGTACTGCACTAGTTCAACTTAGTCTACTGTCTTTTTGGTAAGTATTTTGCGTGTGTTTGCTCAATTCGACTACATGAAATGTTTGTTTGCCCTCAAACACTTTGTTTAACAATAAATAAACATAGAAAAAAAAAAGATGATTCGGCTCAAGCAAATGTAAAAACAAGACAAAAATAATAATTATGATAATATTTATGATACTAATAATAATAATAATAATTATTACATTTAATGATGGAAAATTGTGATTAATTTTTGATTCTCTCATATCAGAGGCCACAATTTGTGTGATGTTTCCCCTTGCCTGTCTACAGTTCCTTTAATAATATATATATATATATATATATATATATATATATATATATATATATATATATATATATATATATATATATATATATATATATATATATATATATGCATGCTGATGTATGTTTGTGTACATGAACACATATGTATTTGCATAATTTAACAGACAAGACGCTCATTGGCCGGACGAAAGATGCGCTCGTAGTTCTCGATGAGCACCTTGGCCAGCATGTTCATGCGGCCAATATTGAAATTGATATTGTTGGCAGCCAGTAGACAGGGCCCCCAGACAATGGCCAGATTGGAGGCAGGCATACGATTATCGCCGCTGAATGCCGCAACGCTGCAATTAAAACCAAAAATTCTCATAAGTCTCAACTGCAAATATATCAAATGAGCTCAAGCTGAGAGTTCTCTGAGAGTTCTCTGTTGAAGCTAAGCTAAATAATGTTTAATATACTTATAGAGTTGATAGACAGAAGTTAAGTGAAGTATTATATTTAAAGTTCATGTTAAAGCTCATGTTAAGTCCGAATTCGTATAACAGCCAGCTAGCTTGAGTTTACTTGAGCTTGTCAGCTAGCAATGCTTGTACTACTACACTTTAGATTTGACATGAGCTTTAACATGAGCTTTGAGTATTGCATTTTATAGTTTCAAATGCGTACTATCAACTATCATCTGAACTAGCGTTATCAAGTGCTTGTCCTGATATCTTTTACAGTCTTTGACTGGTGCAATTCGAGCACTTGACAGCCTAAGCTTCTCAACAGCTTAACTTAATCTTATATATATAGTTGCCACACAGCTAGAGAAACCATTAGCTAACTATCTAGGCATATGCTACAAATATTAAGCTTTAACATTCACTTTAACATGCACTTTGAATATACAATAAGCTGCAAGCTATCTGCTGTTAGCTACTCGAACTATCGTCTATTGATCGGCTATGCTATATGCCAACTACAATCAAGCCCACGTCTATAGAGCCGCATCCCACAACTATTTAACATGAACTTTAACATTAACTTCACATATACAAGTATTCAGTTAGCTCATAGCTTTGCTTTCTATATATATGCCAAGCCTTATGGCTACGCCTATTATACTATAACTTCTACAGCTGGAGAGCTTTAAGTTCCCACATTTAACAGCTTAAACTGCTCAACAGATTGACTTATCTATGGAGCACATTGTGTGCTAGACTTCTATATGTTTTATAGTTAAAGTTTTGTCTAGTCTGCACATACGGAAACTGACTAAGATATAGTTTAGTAACTTGTTGACTAGCTTTAGTTGAGCTGTCGACTGCCTGTAGGCCGGTCAGTCGTATAGGAGTACATTTAGTATATATTACTGTAATATTTTATAGATCTGTATCTGTATCTTAGTCAGTTTCCAATGTCATTTCCCTCATATCCACAGCTTTCTATAAAATCTCTTTACAGATCTGCTCGCTGCGCTCTGTCCGCACTCACTTGGTCAAATGCTTGATGAGGAAGCTCAGTGTGGAGCGATTCGGCTCGGGCATCTCGTCGAAGGCCGCATGCATTAGCTCGATGGCCGCGTCGTCTGTCAAGCAGCGTCCCAGGCGATCGTATGCCTCCTGAGTGATCAGCGGAGCCGGGAGCTCGCGGAAGAATTGCTTGTGCAGGCTGGTGAGCGTGTGGATGTCATCGGTCTGCAGCAGGCGCGGATCATACACGTGGGTCAACTTGCGCTTCAGCTCGTCGACGAGCAGCTTGTTGCCGCTGGCGCGGTAGAGGCCATCCTGCTTGATGCAATCCGGCTGCTCGATGTGGGCACAAACGTCGACCACGAAGCGCGGCACGTACGGATGATCCGACATGTTCAGCTCCAGCAGATTCAGGCGAGCCCCAAACAGCGGATACTTCGACTGCTCATCCAGGCAGAGGCTGTTCACCTGGCTGCGACGTGTGCGCGATTTCTTCTCACTCTTCGGCGAACGATTGCTGCAATTGAGATCAGAGTGTTAATATTTGAATTATAGATTGGAATATATCTATATATATATCAGACTTACATGTGAACTGAAGTAGACCATATCATGTGTGTGTAAGGCATCGAGACATGAAAGGAAGTCAGAGAATGTGAAATTAGTTCGGCTTGGCTCAGCTGCAGCTCTATAGAGATAGGGGATTGGCCTACTTTCAGCTAAGAGTCTTTCCATGGAAATTTCGCGATGTTCGGCTTTGCTGTCGTCCCACACCCGATCAATCGTCCGGCCGGACCACCCACCCGCACAGTGTCTGTAATTACAACAAGCCAGCTAGAGCTGGCTGCCTGAATCTCTACTGCTGCGGCGACTCGCGATGCGACTGCGTTTCTCGTTTCATATTATTATTTATTATTTGCAGTCGATGTGCCTTGTTTGGGCATGCGGGCGAGAAGCCGCCGACTGGAATAGCAAAGCTGACGCCATACACAAACAACAGCAACAACAACAACAACAATAGCAACGTATGCTAAATGCCCACCTTCCAAGATTCCCCGCTGTGAATCATTGGTGAGACAAAAAAGTGAAATCCCCGAGACTTTCATTAACTAAAACTCAGAGAGAGAGAGAGAGAGAGAGGGAGAGAGAGACGTGGCTCGTCTCTCTGCACAATTGAAACCGCATTCCACGATTCGAATTCGAATTCGCATTCGCATTTCCAAATTCCAATTCCATTCATAGCTCTCTGGCTCTATATCAATGCTTGTGGGCGTGGCTGTGTGTGGGCGCGTGTGCCGCCTTTTAAGGCCGCGCTGCGAAACTGCTCGCGACCAGTTTGCCCGACACACATGAGCTTCACGCTGGCCAACGGCAGAGACATCGAGGCGCCCAGCCGCCCGGCTAATGCTCACAGAAACTGAATGAGAATTGCCAGAGAGAGAGACAGATAGAGAGAGCGAGAGAGACTTACTCTCTAGTGACTCCCAGCACTGATAACTTATCAAATTTGGCCTTCAAACTGGAATTCCCCCCGGGTGAGACGATCGTGTCTGTTGCTCACTTCTGCCGTGACTTCATCTGTCTCTATCCCTCTCTCTCTCTCTCTCTCTCTCTCTGTCTCTCTCTTTCTCTGTTTCTCTCCTTTGTCTTTTATTACTCAGCCTCCTCGCCTCTCTCTCGCTCTCTATACATTTATCTTGCTCTATTTTTTACTCATCCCCATATAAGTCTCTCTCAATCTCTCTTGTGCCTTCGCCTAATTTCTCTACTTTTAATTGATTTGTATCTCTTTCTCTTTCTCTCTCTCTATCTTTCTTTCTCATTATCTGCAGCTCTCACTGTCTCACTCCTTTTTTCTTGTTATTGCTCTTGTTATCATTACTCTCATTTTCTCAATATCTCTCCTTTTCTCAATATATCTTTCTTTGCCCTTCTCTATTTATCTTTCAATATCTCTTACTCTCTCTCTCTCTCTTTATCTGTTTCTATCTTTAGATCTCCCTTTCTCACTCTTTCTCTCTCTTTTGCATCTTCTCTCTCTCTCTCTCTCTGTATCTTTCTTTCTCTCTCTGTCTCTCTTTCTCTCTGTCTCTATTTCTCTCTCTCTGTGTTTCTCTCAATCCCTCTCTATCTTTCTCTGTCTCTATGTCACTCTATGTCTCCCTATCTCTCTCTCTCTCTCTCTCTCTCTCTGTGTCTCTCTGTCTCTCTTTGTCTCTCTATCTCTCTTTGTCTCTCTCTCTCTCTTTATCAGTTTCTCTCTTTCGATATCTCTCTTTCTCTCGCTTTCCCTCAAATCTCGGTTTTTCTCACTCTCTCTCTCTCATTGCCTTTCTCTCTCCAGCTTTAATTTTCAATTTCTCGCATACTCTCCCAAATTCTCTCTCTATCTCAGTTGCTCCCTCTTTCGTCTCTATTTAAGTCTCTATCAGCCTATCTTTTTATCAATCTCAATCTATTTCTCTCTCTCTCTCTCTCTCTCTATCATTCTCTCCCACTCTCTCTTATTCTTCTCCTTTCTTTCTATTTCTATTCAGTTCTCAATCACCCTCTCTCTCTCTCTCTCTCTTAGTTATTATCTATCTATCTCAATAAAATCTATCGATCTCTATCTATCTCTATCCCTATCTCTCTCTCACTCTCTTTCTCGAAAGAGTTTCGCCCTCACACTCTCCCCTCTTCATCTCTCTTCATACTACAAAGGAAAACTCCCCCATCCATTGCCATTACCCAGTTACATATCATATCAAAGTACGCCCCCCGTCACTGGGGCCTGGGGCTGGGGGTGGACTGCTCACCCAGCCCACTTCGCATATCCAAATGCAGCTTAAATTAAAAAAATCAAAATCACTTACATTTCATGCGCATGCGATTCCTAATCGACTTCTTGTCCTCCTCGCCCGGCAGGTCGTCGAGGTTGGCGATGGAGGCGCTCTTGAAGCGCTGGAGGATGGTCGACTGCTGCGACTGCTGCACCTCGTTGTCCTCCTGGATCTGCTGGGCGCGCAGAATATCACTCACTGGCACAATCTGTGGAGGCGGAGACAAGCAGACAGAGGAGCACGCAGCACGCGCGTCAATAAAAGATACAATATCTAGAGACAGAGCTATAGATAGGGCAAGGTGTGGCGTGGGTGGGTGGGTGCGTTGGTGTTTGTGTCGAGATTGAGATTGAGATACAATTTGGCAGCAGTGCAACGAGTGCAAATTAATTGCAGCTTTTCGTGCTGTTGTCGCTGCGGCGATTTCCCTGATTTTTCACTAGTTTTACTCTTTGCACGCCGGCTCGCCTCACCGTCGTAAGTCTGCGCTTGGCTTTGCCCTTCCCCGACATCTCTTATCTGTCTCTGTTGCCCGGAACACGAAAACGAAAAACGAAAAACGAAAAACGAAAAACGAAAAATAAAAAACCAAAAAATAAAGCACAACAAATTGAATTTACAAAAATGAAGAGAAACAACACACACAAATTGATAAGAAACTGATTTCGATTTGCTCTGCTGGAAAAGCGAGAGCGACGCGTGCAATGCCAAACGCGAACGGTTAATGCGCCTCCCCAAGATAACGGAGTGAGTGGTGCCCCAAGAAGTGTGCCGGCTCGATTCTTGTTCTCTATTTATCGTATCGTATCTATCCGTTTCGTTCCGTTCCGTTCGCTGTCGTTCCGATGTCGTCCAGCTGACGTACTATCGCCGGTGCCGGCTCGCCTCGCGCATTTTATGCGCTTTTTATGCCCACCTTAGCCATATGCCATATGGCTATATAGCTGGCTATATGTGCAACAATTCACCGATATTCACTTTCAGCTCGCGGCCACACACGTAAACAGTAAGGCGAGCGGCGAGCACCCACCGGCCCAGTTGGCTAGAAACGAAACCTATAGGATGATAGCAGCTGTAAACACGCGCCGCAGCCAGCTTGGGTTACACGCCCCAGGCGCCTGTGCCAGCCATGCCACACACACGAATATACAGATCGCTCTCCCTCTCTCTCTCCTTCTCTCTCTCTCTCTCTCTATATACTATATACAGCTTGGTCTAGCCATAAAATTCGCATTCCAGGAACTTGGCCAAACAGCTGCTGTTCCGGCGCAGCAAATGTAAACAATTTTCAGTTTATGTCACGAATCAGTGTCCCAAAGAAAAACCCCCAAAGGAAAAGCACATGGAAAAGCCATGCACCAAAACATATACATGTAGAGAGCCAGCCTGATAAGGCTGTGTCTATAAGAGAATAGATATCAATGGCAACAAACGTGAGGGAGGGCGTGGCGCTGTTTAAATACCCATTAAGACATTGTATTATCGCCCGCTGAGTCACGCCATTCGCTGGGAAGCGGAACGATTTCTAGTTAGACTCAACAATAGTAGCAGTATATATATATATATATATATATATATATATATATATATATATATATATTCCTAAACGGTAGTCAAATCGAATTCTGCTCTAAAGCTCAAAGAAAGACTTTCCAATAAGATAAATACCTTTATCGTCATTCGCCTTCACTTTCTATATTCATGAGGAATCTACATATATATATATATATAATTCGAGCTATAGCTTCACAATTATTTTTCCATAAGACTCAGCTTTAATCTGCTTCAAATGATACCAAATTCAGAAAGTATTTTTTTAAAATATTGAAAAAAAGCTTTAAAAACGTTTGCTACAAATTTGACACACAATAGCGCACCCTTATATATATATATATATAATTTGATTCATTGCACCACAGAATCTTCTATATATTATAAATTTCATATACATTTATTATTCTTCCAAGACATCTTTATAAATATGAAGTTAGTCTTCTTCATATCATATCATAAACTAAAGAGAGTCTATGAGTCAAATATGTCTGAGAACGCCAACAAAAACTCTATTTCAGGAATAGATGCCCGTTCAGACAAGCTTCGTTTGCAAATTCTAAAACAACATGGCAAAGTGCTTTAGTTGGGCATGAACAACTCAGAGTTACCCTGTAATTGGCTTGAAATCTTATAGAGAATATATAGAGAAAGATATATGAAAATAATATGAGAAAAATATAAAGAATTTATATAAATCAAAGTTCATAGTTTATATTAATCTCAAAGTTCATACAAATTTATATAATATATATATATATATATATATATATATATATATATATATATATAATATTGTCGAGAAAACAAGCTACAATATATGCCTAGAAAACTGTCTTTATATCTATAAAATCTTACAGAGAATATATAAGAATATATAGAAACAAATATTTGAGAATTATAGGAATGTGATATGAATATAATATAGAAAATATAAAGAATTTATATTAGAGTTTATCATCAGATTTGATATCAATCTCGTATATAATATTATATATCTTTGATAAATACTACTAAGAGATACTCTTCTCGCTTCTAAGTGTTACCATAGATTCATTATTTGTGCTGATGAGGCCTATGCTATATATACACATATGATATCTTTAACTAAATCTATAACTATCCGCCATCAATCCTACATATGATATCTATAACTATATGTGTATATATATTCATATTTATACTACATCATATCACAGTTCAATATGCTCTTTATATATACATATACTCCCCCAGTTTGCATTGCAATATACCCCGCTTCGTCGCCATCTAATTTAGAGGGCATCGCCAGCGGTAGATTAAACTCTAATTTTATTTAGCTTAATTTGTTATTGTTGCTTTTGTTTGTTTGGCCATAAACAAAAAGGCAAATATTGCGTAGCTGCTGCTGCCACTGATGTTGCTGTTGCTGTTGCTGTTATTTAATTTGTTGTTATACATTATGTTGTTGTTGTTGTTATTGTTGTTGTTGTTGGCATTGCTGTTGCAATTAGCAGCGTGGCAGCAGTCGCTGAGCACGGTTTTGGGCATGTTTAGAATATGCGTCGCATTAGCCGCTGCTGCTGCCATTGTTGGCCATCAGCTGGCGAATTTGCATACTCGCATAAATGTATCTATGCACTAGTATCTGTATCTATATATGTATCTATAGCTGTAGCTGTAGCTGTAGCTGTAGCTGTATCTGTTGCTGTGCCGAAACTAAAATAGAATTTTTATATGCGCTGCACGAGCGAGTTTGCACCGAACAAGCCTCTGGCTGCCTTTGTGGCTCGATATGTTTTATTTGATTCATTTCTGTTGCGTTTCCTTTGTTCATTTTATTCATTCCACTACTATTCATATATATAAACATATATATTTATATAAATAAATTTATCAAAAATTGAATTGATACTCGCGCGACATGTGGCGACACATGTTCACCTGTAAGCTACTTAGTACCTGTGATACCAGTATCTGTATCTGTAACTGTTCATGGGAATCTAGCGGTGTTTGCATCTGCATCTGTAGCTGTAAATGTATCTGTATCTATCTACATGTAAATCTAGCTGTAGCTGTAGCTGTATCTATAGATCTATATCTGTATCTGTATCTGTATCTGTATCGATATCGATATCTATATCTATATCTATATCTATATCTATATCAATATCAATATCTATATCTATATCTATATCTATATCTATATCTATATCTATATCTATATCTATATCTATATCTATATCTATATCAATATCAATATCAATATCAATATCTAGATCTAGATCTAGATCTAGATCTAGATCTAGATCTAGATCTATATATCTATATCTATATCTATATCTATATCTATATCTATATCTATATCTATATCTATATCTATATCTATATCTATATCTATATCTATATCTATATCTATATCTATATCTATATCTATATCTATATCTATATCTATATCTATATCTATATCTATATCTATATCTATATCTATATCTATATCTATATCTATATCTATATCTATATCTATATCTATATCTATATCTATATCTATATCTATATCTATATCTATATCTATATCTATATCTATATCTATATCTATATCTATATATATATATATCTATATCTATATCTAGCTATATATCTATTTATCTATATCTTTACCCTATCTTTCTCTGTATCTTTCTTTACTCCCCCATCTAGATAGCTCTCGAAATGGCCCAAACAAAGGCGGCTCACTTGACCCGTGTATTTGACTGCTCTCGAATTGCTGAAGAGTTGTTTGCACTATGTCGATACCTGTACAGCTACAGGTAATGCTGCGATTCCCCACCGGACCCCTGTGCGCTGTCTTCCATGGGACAACAGGCCAAGAGACTGTCTCTGTGAGCCACATATTCACACTTGTGTTACCAAAGTGTTGACTTAGCATTGCGTAGGCCAAGTCAATGCTACAATAGCCAAACATCCGTTCGGCTCAATGATATTCGGCGCTAACCTCAGCTGTATCCAAGCTCAACTATATATATAGATGAATGAGTATACAATATACATATAAGATGACTAAAAACACATTCCTCTACATTCAAATTGAGTACTCGCTGCCAACGCTGCCAGGGCCAAAGCTATCAGCAGCAGCAGCGGCAAAGCTCGTGACACAGTCTATAAATTGGGTTTATGGACTTCAAGTGCTATAAATATGTAATATATCGTAGACTTTGCGATAATAGGAATACACAATGCAATTGTTAATATGTAAAAATATAAACAAATTTATAGAAATATATATAAATCAAGGGAAAACAAAAGAAATGCTCCAGAATACATATAAATATATTTAACGAGACATAAATATTATTTTTAATATTTCTGTACATTAAATTATATATTTATATAGTACATATATTTATTAAAATATATTAGCTCATTCAAATATATATATAAGATTTCTTTCTGAATATTCTTGATCAAGACCTTGATCTTTAATTAACTTCACTTTGGCATTTTATCACAACATTTAGAGGTTTTTTTTTCTTCTTTAAATTAAATCTTGGGCAATTTGCATAAGCACTATAATTTGTATAAAATATATATATCTTTCAATATATATATTCATGTATATAATATATCTAATTCTCCATATAGTTGCCCAGCATATTTTCACTTAGATTTATATTTAGATGCGAGCCGAAAGCATTTGCCATAACGAGAGCTTGACTCAAGGTTGGCTACGTGACATTAGTTTTGCCATAAAAAAAAGCAACTAAGTCGAACTCTCAAGCAATATATATGTATGTATATATATACAAGACGATAAGCAATTGTTTGTTGTATTTTTATTTTCGTAACAATTCTCCAAATGCCGCTCGTAATATCCGGCCCTTCATTTGTGCCCCGATAAAAAAAAAAAAAACAAAAACAAATATGAGGGAAAACGAAGATTGGCTCAGCCGTTGGCTGGCTGTCAAGAGGCGCGCAGCCCACCTATAATTATGTAAAAAGCTGAGCAAGAACAGAGAGAACTCCAAGTCGAACTCGAACTCGAACTCGAGTTTACAAAAATATTTGACTAATGATTAACCAATTAAATGCTGATAAATGCTGCGCGACGACGCCGATGACGAGGCTCCCCGTGCCGGTAGGCGAGAGGAGCAGAGGAGGGAGCGGGGGGGGCTGCAGGAAATTAACGACAGCATAAAAATCAAAAACCGGTTATCCAAAAAGCTGATGGCAAATAAATAAAAAAAAATTTAAAAAAAAAAATATATATATATATATATATATATTTATATATATATTTATATATAAACTTTGTCGACTTGTTTGTATGCAAAAAATAATTGTCTCTCAGTGGGTATATATGTAGAACGAGACGCAGCAGAGTGGAGCGAGGGTGTGCGCCGAGGGGCAGTAACAATATGTGAATCAACTTTTAGTTGGGCTTTGGGGGCTGCCGGCTTCAGAAATACGAATTCCATAGAATTTCTCATGCAGCGGCAAATGCAACAAATGCAAAAAAAAAAGACGAAGAAGGGAAATAAACCACAGAACGACAACAACAACATGAGTTTACAACAAATACAACATGAGAACGTGAGAGGCAAATAAATAAAAATACAACAAAAACAACAACAACAACAACAAAAGCAGCAATAAAAATTACGACGGCAACTAACGAGCAGCTGAAGTCGACTTGAGGAATACCCTAACAGAGGAAATATCAAATATAATCAAATTGCAAGTGAAAAACTTATTAAAGTTGACTAAAATTTTCTATAAACTATAAAGAGATTTTTTTAAGTATAAAAATATACTGTTAACAGTTAAATTTATTTTATTTTTAGATATGTAAATATTAATATTTCAGTCATTTTCTGCTCTTAACAGTTCACTGAATGTCAAATAAATTAAGCCAATCAACAACTTTTCGCTGCTTCGCAATATGTCCCAAATGGAATTCATATAAGATTTTAGCTAGCAAATTTTTAAGGCAACTTAACTAAGCTTAGTTAAGAAATAGATATTTTGAAAATTTATTATAAATATTCAATAAATATTGAAATAAAATAAAAAAAAAACAAGAATTTTTGAACAGAAAAACTAAAAATAAAAATAAGCTAAAAACAAACAAAAAATACATACTATTTGTAAATAAAAAAATAATAAATAAAAGAATAAAAGAAAATGTAATAAATAAAAATAAAACATACATAAAACAAATAAATCAATAAAATGAAGTAAAAATAAAGTACAAATCAAATATTAAAAAAAAAAAACAAATTATAATAAAATATAAATAGTATATAAATACTAAATATACAAAATAAGTAAATAAATAAAATAAATTGAGAATAAAAATAAAATATATATAAAAAATTAAATTTTAAAGAAATATAATTTAAATACATTAAATAAATATCAATATAAAATAGAAATAAAATAGTTTTTAAAAACTATAATAAAATAAAAAGATAAATATTATATAAATACTAAATATGTATGATAAATAAAAATAAATAAATAAAATAAATTAAGAATAAAAATAAAATATACACAAAATTAAATTTAAAAAAAAATAGTTTAAAAACATTATATAAATATTGATAATAATATAAATAAATATATAATAATAATAAATATAAATAATAAAATAAAATAAAAGAAAAATATAATATAAATACTAAATGAAAAATACTAAAATTAAAATAAAATTGAAATTCTATTAAAACTGAAATATTAAATAAAGATAAGTAAATAAACCAATATTAGCTAAACGAAAGCGCTAAGCACTTGTCCATTACGACTAAACGAACTAAACACATTCAATTCACATTAACTGTTCTTCTCTCTATGCTCCCTGCAGCTGATGCAGGGTATTTGCAATGCATTTGCCCGCTATCTCATTCCCCCTTCCCCTATCTCTCTCTCTCTCTCTTTCTAGCATTCGCATTCGCTCTATGTAAAATCGTATGCAAACGCCAAAACTGTAAAGTACGCGCCGAGGCCCACGACTCACGACGTGCCACAGTCAAAGCAAACGGCGCAAAGTCAAAGCAAAACAAACAATCGAAACAACCGTTGCACACACACACGCACGCTCTAGTTGTCTCTCTCACACTCTCACTGTCTGTCATTCTCTCACAATTTGCAGGGCCTAATTGATGAGGCCAGCGCGCAACACAATGCAATTGCCGTTCCCATTGCAATATGGAAGGCTGTGGGAAGGGGCGGGGCAAGTGGGGGGGGTAACTGTCACTCTTGAGCACTTACCATATCCTCCTCATCCTCGCAGTAGTTGACGCCTTGCAGCTGCTCGCGCCACGCCAGCACCGAGGTGGGTATGAGCAGGCGGCCGCTGGAGCGAACGCGCAGCTTGCGGCCGGCGCGAGCAGCGACGCCGCGTTTGCTGCTCGCTGCCGCCGCGAGCACGGCCAGAGCCCAGTCCTCCTTAAGTGGATGCGGTATGTGGTCGGGCAGCTCGTCCGCATCCGCCTCGCAGCTGCAGCCGCTGTCGTCGTTGGCCGTCGACTGCAACGCTGTCCGCTGCGACGACGACGACGACGGCGGCGGCGGCGGCGGACATCGCATGCGCGTCATAAACCGCTGATGCAGCTGCGCCCGCTCGTAGTCGTAGAAGATAACGCTATATTTCTGCGGCTCCTTGAGGCTGTAGCAGATGCAGATGTTGCGCAGCAGCGGATGCGTCAGCGTTAGCGCCGCCGACGCTGCGCTGTCGATGCTGCTGCCGCCAGCGCTGCTTAACGAGCCCAGCGTCGCCGTGCTGTTCGTGACAGTGCTGCCGACGCTAAGCGTCTCAGCGCTCTGCTGCTCTCTCTGCTGCTGCTGTTGCTGCTGCTGCTGCTGCGCGTCGGCTTTGGCGAACATGAACTCGTCATCCGTCTCCCAGGCGCCTTGATCCATGGACGCCGTCGGCGACGGCAGCGGCGACAGCGGCGACAGCGGCGCCGACGCCGTCTGCTTAGTCAGCAGCTTGTGACGTGCGCCGGCCGCAAACGCAGCCGCCGCCTGCAGCGCCAGCTCCTCAGCCTGCACATCATCCGCATCGACGTAGACGTCAGCGTCCGTCTCGGCGTCGGCGTAGAAGTCTGCCTCCGCATCGTCATCGCTCGCCGTCGCGTCTGTCGCCCCGATGATCTCAAAGTCCTCCTCATTGTCGTCGGGCACTGGCTCCAAGGTCTTGAACTGCCAAATGGTTTGATAAATTGATTCCTCCTCCTCCTCCTCCTCTGGCTGCTGCTGCTGCTGCTGCACAGCCACTGCCGCTGTCTCCATCTCTGTCTCTGCCTCTGCCTCTGCCTCTGCCACTGCCACTGCCACCGTCTCTGCTCGCTTCTCTTTCACGTCTGCTTCGCCTTTGTTGTTGCTTTTCTCATTTTGGCTCTTAGTCAGCGCCGTTGAGGGATTACGCACGGGCACCTGTGGCGCCGGTCGACGCACTTTTATCACACAATTCTACAGTTACGAGAAAGAACAAGAACAAAAACACAAAAAAAAAAACTTTTCGTTGTCAGAAACGCCGTTACACGCAACAACAACAATTCGAGCTCTTCGGCCAGCAGCCAATTGGACTTCTTATCGGAATCTTATCCGATTTTCCGTTTGATATTTGCAATTTGGAAATTTTGAAAATTCGAATGTTAACCTAAATCATTGTTTTTGAGCTATGAAATAACTCCAAATTCTGCTGCTAAATTTCATTTTTGCATAAGAAAAAAATAATCCAATTGGAATTTGTTTCTAAATTTGTTTTAAGGAATTTTCAAAACCAAAAACAAAGTTTAAAAATTTAAAAAAAAATTTTTTTAAGCATTTAAAAAATTAAATTTTGAAAAAAATTAACTTTAAAATTATAAAAAAGTTTGAAGATTAGAAAATTTTTTAAAAATGATTTTTTTAAATAAATTAAAATAAATTGAAAAATCAAAATTTCTATTTTTCATAATTTTTTAAAATTTAGTTTTTAAATATTTTGTAGTCCATTTGCTCCTGCCTACAATTTGTCATACAAAATCGAATGTAAATCAAGGCAGCTGTCTCCCTGTCTCTCTCTCTCACACTCTCTGCCTTGCTATCTCTCTCTCTCTCTCTCTCTCTCTTTCTATATATGTACGTAAGAATCGATCGTAAAAAGTGATTTGCATATGAAAAACGAATTGGTTATCGCTAATTGGCTCGTAATCTTTAAGAGTATTATTAAGCACGATCGTTCATATACATACATATATATATATATATATATATATATATATATATATATATATATATATATATATATATATATATATATATATATATATATATATATATATATATATATATATATATATATATATATATATATATATATATATATATATATATATATATATATATATATATATATATATATATATATATATATATATATATATATATATATATATATATATATATATGCATATAGTAATCTGATTTATGCCCCTATTTATTATTTATGCTAGGCAAATATATTTAATTATTAATTTATCACATTTTGTTTTTCGCTTTTTCGTTTCGCTTTTTGCGCATTCCAGAACAGTTCGAAATGCCCCTTTAAAGCAGCTCTCAAAACAATATAAATAAAACTGTTTTTCGCTGTGTGCCCCTCTTCCCACTCTCCCGCTCTGCTTCTCACACTCTCATTTGCTTTTGCTTTCTGCGCGCTAAACTCGCTCTCTTTGCGCTGCGCTGCTCTAGCTCAGTGCTCTAGCTATGCGTCTGTCTCGCTCACACGCTCACTCGCTCGCAACTACCGTTGCTTTATTAATTTACGCCTCAATTGCAGCTGGCAGTGAGCCCAAATTGTTGTTGTTCGTTATTTTCATTTATTTTTATAGTTTTGTAATTTGTTGTAAATCTGTTTGTTAGCGGCATGGCTATTGACCTGTGTTGTTGTTGCCAGTTGTTGTTGCTGGTTAACATTGTCACGCTCCTTATTATTGTTATTATTATTATTGTTGTTGTTGCTGTTGTTGTTTGTATTGTTTTCACTGTCGTCGCTGCTGCAGCGCTCCGTTACAGCGCTCTGCTTGGGTGCCGCCATCAGCGCGCTGCTACTAACGCTGCCGACAACGACGCCGTCGTCGCTGCTGGCGCACACCGATCGCGTCTCTTCTTCTTGCTGCTCGCTCTCACACGCTCTCGCTCTCGCGCCCGCGCTCACGCTCTCTCGCCCGCTCTCTTCTATCGCCTGGCTAATGCTGCCGACTTGCCATGTGACCGCAGCAACGTCGTCACTCGCTGGCGTCGCTAACACAACTGCCAGCTCCAATATCGCCGGCCCCAATAGGCGTCGCCGCTGCCGAGCTGACTCACGCTCAGCCCGGCTGTTGTTGCCGCTCTCACAGTAGCGACGATAGCGGCGCAGCCAGCGCTCAATGCTGTTGCTGTTGCTGTCGCTGCGCAGTCGCTGTCGCCGCTGCAAAAAGCCGCTCAGCAATTTGTCATAGCAAATGACGCTGCGATGCAGGCTGGCCGCCAGCGCAGTCGTTAGCCACAGCTGCGGCAGCGACAAGCGTGACGCCAGCAGCGCAGCCGCCGTCGCTGTACTTATTGTCTGCATTGTTACAGTTACGCCGAGCTGCGTCGCTGGCTCGGCGAGCGCCAAGCCGCTGAGAAATTCACTCACAAAGGCCGCGTCGTGCCGTTCATTGATGCCGCAGCGACGTCGCCGTCGATCGTCGACGTCACTCGCGTCCAATTGGACGTCTAATTGGAAGCGCTGCTTGGCCAGCAATTTGCGCTTGAAATCGTTCACCAAGCGCTGCTGCTGCTGCTGTGCTGCGGGCTCTGCTGCCTCGTCTGCTGACTCGCTGCGACGCAGCGTCACAGGCTCAGCCGCTTGCTCGCGCTCTCTCTCTCGCTCTCGCTCTCGCTCATAGGCTGGCGGCACGCTTTTCGGCTGCTGGCAGCCGACGCCGCCGTTGGCGTCCTCATAGCTGTGCAGCTCGCGTCGCAGCGCGTGCATCCACTGGCAAATGCTTTCATTCAGAAATAGAGCTGGCTGCGACGTTGACGTCGCTGCTGCAGCTGCTGCTGGCTGCTGCTCGTCTTGACGCAGCAGACGCATGCGCGATATGCGCGGCTTCTTGCGCTGCAGCTCCGCTGCCTCTGCTTGCGCTGGCTCCGGCTGCGGCTGCAGCTCGGGCTCTCGTTCGCCGCGCAGTCGGCCGTAGATGTGCTGCTCGCTGCGACTGCACTGCAGCTGACGCTTCAGCTCGCAGATGCGCTGCATGTCGAACGTCTCCTGCGTGCGGAACACCTCGTCCACGTTGTGAATGATTTCCAGTGAGCCGCCCTTCGCCCCGCCCACCTCGCGCTGGAAGAGGCGTCGCTGCAGCGACCCGGAGCGATTCAGCTGCTTCAGCGAGCCGAACAGACGCGTCAGCGTCGCTGCGCTGGACTTGGAGTAACCGAGCAGCGTGCGCGACTTGCCAGCCTTGGCAGAGGCAGCGGCAGCGGCAGCGGCAGTGGCAGTGGCAGCGGCAGCAGGCGCTGTCGTTGGCTCAGCCATAGCTGCGCTTGCAGCACTTCCTCCTCCTGTGGGCGTGGCACTTCTTGCACACTCGCATCGCTCGCTGTCGCTGTAGATGCCGCGGCAGAGCTCGCAGATGTTCTCATAAATGTTGCATTCGCTGCCGACGCTCGACGCTGACTGCGGCTGCGACTGCGGCTGTGACTGTTGCAGCGCAGCAGCGACGCTGCCGCTCACAATGCACTGGCAGAAGTGACAATAGCGACCTTGCGCCGCAAAGACGCCGTAGCCGCAGCCGTGGCACAGATTCTCGTAGATCACCTCGCGGCGAAAGTATTTGCGCAGCTGCTGCGACGTCGTCGACGCGGGCAGATTCTCATAGATATGCTGCTGCTGCTGTGGCTGCAGCTGGCGACTGCGCTTGCTGCGCAGCTGCGACGACGTCGCCTCGTTCTGATTGCAAATGTGCTGTTTGTTGTTGTTGTCGCTGATTTCGCTGCTGTTTCGCTTGCTGCTTTTCATTTCCACTTGTTGCGGCATTTCTTTTGCTTTGTCAGTTCGCTCTCTCTCCCTCTCTCTCTCTCTCTCTGTCGTTCACTATCACACGCGTTTATCGCACTGTTTGTTATTATTATTATTATATTGCTGCATCATCATTTATTATAACGTTCTTCATTTGTTGTGTGTTTTCAACAGAAAACAGAATCAGAAGACACGAGAAACAAGTAGAAAACAAGAGAGAAAAAAAAACGGTTTTCATTTCATTTTATCTGTTATGCGCTTTTAATTGATGCGAGTCAACTGTCAAATAGTCGCACGTTCGCTCGCTCGCTCTCTCTCAATTGCTGTCACACACAAACACACACACAAACACACACACACACACACACACATGCGCGCACGCGCTATTATCTGCGTAACCCCTTCCTCCCGCACTCCAGCACTCACACGCAGACAGAGACAGCGATCATGTTTTAGTGACGCTGCACTCTGCACTTGCACACACACACACAGGCATATGCATGTGTAGCTGTTGTTGTCGCTGCCTTTGCTTTACATTTCTGCCTTTGGCTCTCCGCACTTAACCCTTAGGCTGCCTTAGACAGTTGAAATGACCCCGAATCGCGCTCGTACATTATGCGTTATCTTTCAATTGTTTAAACAAAATCTACTACAAAGATAATGTCAGCAGGCATAAGGTAAAGTACATAATTGTAGAAAAAACTAACAAAATATACCTAGAATATATACACATATATATAAAAATATATGTATAAAAAAAGAAAACACAATATAATTTTGACTAACAAGAGCACCAATGGGAACTGCAGCTCTTTAACTAATTTAACGAGTTAAACAATTCAAATTTAATGGCCATTAATTTCACATATTCAAATGCGACTTCAGTTGCCCACACAAAGGTGTTAAAGGGTTAAGCATGATGAGCAACGAGCTAGAGACTTTTGAAGTTCGTTGCGAAGGCAACGCAATGGATGATGAGTCACAGTTAGAGTCTGAGCCGAGCCGCAGTCGCGGCAGCTAAGCATGTCGAGATGTCGCCCCCAATGGGTGCCTCGGTCAGGGGCCTGTCGAGGCGTCACTCAAATTAAATGCCCCGACAGTGCGCAACAGCGCAGCGACCCTTTTTTTTACATTGCCAGGCCAAACTGACTAACGGCGCAATTGGGCAACTGAGTAACTGAGTAACTGAGCAAGTGAGAAACTGAGAAACTGGTTAACTGCGGCTGCTGCTGCTGTTGCGCAAGCAGTTAGTAGACCCTCACAGGTGCCGCTGTTCTTGGCCTTTGGAATGCGGTCTACCTGTTAAATAGTGTTGCATAATGCTGTGTGAATCGATTAACGATTCATATGGGGAAGGGCCCGCACTAGATTCAAATTGCTAAACGAGGGTGGTTTGAAGTAGCTGGAGGAATATTTAAGTAGAAGATAATGAGAATCTTTATACTATATACTATATAGCATATCGATTCAAGTTGAATACAATTATTAATCGAGGGTGGTTCAAGAAGTTGGGAGATTTAAAAGAACAAAATAAATGTAAATACAATTTTTTTTATCTAAAGATATATATGTACATATATATAAATATTTAAAAATATATACAAATATATATTACTTTTTTTTAAATTTCAATCTTCTTCAGAGCATATAAAAATACATATTTTTTTCTTCAGAAGAGTTACTGCTATATCTCTTTCGTTCTTCTATCTACAAAATATCTCTCGAGAACGTGACAGTTTAGAGCTTTGGTTACGTTGTAAGCCAAATCTTATATTGAGCTCAGACAACTGATTATAAAGCAAACATTAATATTTTGTTATATAAGATATCTTATTATATCTTTTTCCATAATTTCTGCTGTTCATATAACTTTATTTTAAACTGAATTTCCTCTTTAATCTCTTGAATTTACCAAGAAAACCTATTAGTAATTTTATTTTGAAGCCAGATGAGTCCAACTTACTGATAGCTCTATATAGTACATATATGTATATAACTTGTGTGCTTGTACATATGCTAACTGTCGCTGCGGTAATCACTTCCCTCTTGGGCCTAAGATAACAGAAATATACATATATACATACATATGTATATTTTTACAGAACTTCTGCTTTGTAGATTTTTGCGTATGCCCCAAAAACTAAGTCTATCTTTTTGATCTATAAAATTCTATAATCAGAGATTATCTTGGTATTTCTCGAACTGCTCTACTCGAGAGAGCCTTGCATACTTTTAGGCAGCAGCAGGTCAAGCGGAGCTTGAACCCTTTAGAAATAGAAAGTGCCCCGAAGAAACATAAACAGATATATATATATATGTATATATATTTATAATTGATATATGTATGTATATATATCTGATATACACATATATATTTATTTGTACATAAGTTATCTTTTGCTGGGAGCTCAAGGAGCTGGCAGGCAATCGCTTATCGCACAGCAGCCGCGCTCCAATTGACCTCGTTTGGGGCTAAGTGGCCCGGGCTCCGGCTCCGGCTCCGGCTCTGGGGCGGCAGCTCTATCATGAAAACAATTGAATTGACTATAACTGTGAATCATCCAGATGGCAAATATGAATACGTGTTACAATGTTCGCAATGTAATAAACAGGGCTTGGCATCGAGTTGATATATATATATATATATATATATATATATATATATATCGATATATATAGTATAATCTCTCCATGTTCGCTGTGCCATATGCAAACTATTGCGGCATAAGGCAGCGACAGCAACAGCTTAGTATTCATATCATATATATGTATATATAGATATATATATACACACATATGTGTAGAATCGCGCGATTTACAGCAATTGAAAATGAAATGAAAACGCGCGCGTCACTCCAAATATATTTATTTGTATTATTTTGAAAAATATTTGTAAATATTTGTAAATATTTTTATTTTATGTAATATTTATATTTATAAATTTTTAATATTTTTTTTTTATATTTTTTTAATATTTTTCAAATAATTTTTTTTTTTTAATATTATTTTAATTAATATTTGTAAATATTTTTATTTTATTTTTTATTTTATGTAATATTTATATTTATAAATTTTAAATATTTTTCTATATTTTTAAAATATTTGTTTATATTTTTAAAATATTTTTGTTTTTATATTTTCAATATTATTTTTGTTTAATTTTAGTTTTCTTTGCACTAAACCTTCTTCCTTTCAAACAACAACAACAACAACAAAAACAACAACAATTATAATTTTCAATTTTGTTTTCGTGTTCGTCTGATAACCCGAAACAGTCGTATTCAAATTGGGATTGCGGGCGCTTCCAATTGGACTTTTCCAGTTTGCCGCTCGTTAAGTCGAGCTGAGAGAGCATCGACGCGTTCGCGAATTTAAAGCAATATCAACTGAAATGGAACTCAAGATGCCGCAGCGCATTTTCTTATGGGTGGCGCTCGCTGCCGCTGCCGCGCTGCCAACGTCGACGTCGACATCAGCGGCGATGCCGACCCGGTCACCCAGCGGACGATGCGGACGCTACAAAAACACTGCACAACAAAACATAGAGAGAGAAATATAGAGCAAGACAAAAAGTGGGAGGGAAAAAATGTGGAAACAAAAGAAAATACATAAAAACTTAAAACGAAATATAAAAAATACTTTAAAGAGAAATAATACCAAAAGAAAGTGAAAGAAACTATTATAATAGGAATAGATAATATATAAATATAAAACTATATGAAAATATAAACTAAATATTAAACAAAAAAATAAAAATATAAAAAAATTTAAAAAAAAAGAAAAAAATATATATTTAACTAATTATAAGGAGATTTACAAAAATAAAATATATAAATAAAAAATAAATAAAAAAACAAATATAAATATATAAAAATTAAAATAAATATAAATAAATTAAAATAATAAATTATATAAATAAATAAAAATAAAAATAAAAAAATAATAAAATATATAAATAAATTAAAATAAAAAAAAATAAAAAAAATGATAAAATATATAAATAAATTAAAATAAATAAAAAGTAAAATATAAAAAGCAATTAAACGAAAAACGCAGAAAATAATATAATAAAAGAATAAGAAAAATAATAATATAAAAACATAAATAAAATATATAAAACTAGAGATATATATTTAACTAAATTATGAACAGAAATAAAATAAAGATATATATAGAAAATAAAAAATATAATATCAAACTATTTATAAATTTAAACTAAACATAGAGATAAAAAAAGAAAAATAATATAAAAAATAAATATAAATATATATATATATATGTTTTGTTTTATTTATTTTTTAATTTTATAAATTATAACCAACTATAAAGAGATAAAACAAGAAAAGTAATATAAAAAATAAATATATAATACTTATAATTTTTAAATTACTTTTAAAATATTTTTTCCTATATATTTTGTTTATACATATTTATTTTTTATATAATTTTTCTATACATAGTAGTATATATCTCCATTTCGTGCACACATCATCTAACAATCCGACTTTCGGCCTCAACTCCTTGCTGCACAGTGTAAGAGCAACAGATCCACATGGGGAGGCGCAACTCGAGAGCCCAATGTGTGTAATGAACATGGACAACATGTGTCTGTCGGCATCTAAGTATACGCCCATACATACACACATACATACATATACATATACATATGTGGGCATGTGTGTGTGTGGGGGTGGGGGCGTTTGGGGTGTGGCAGCGACAAAAGACGCTTTTTATGCTCGACGCCCGTTTGCCTAATTAAGCATATCGCAACTGCGGGCCTTTTGGGTGTGGACGGCAATTGATTCAGCCAGAAGGTTGGGGCTGTGTTGCCAAAGGGCTGTCTCAGCCCCGGAGGCTTGTGGCATGCCACAATGGCAACACCTGCACGGATCGTAGGTCAACATCTGGCGATCGGGACAACAAGAAAATGCTGTAAGTCTATAACTGGAACGCTGCACAAATAAACAACAGACGCTGCACATCAAAATGCAGCTGAAACAAGAACGCAACACACATGCAACATGCAACATGCAATGCATGAGGAATCGCGACGGCATCGCGAACGCTTGATCTTTGAACTAAATTAATTAAGCACAATGAACGCAATTGTTGTTGTTCTTGTTGTGGAAGTTTGTTGTTATTGGCAGCAGCAGCAGCAGCAGAGGCAGCGACAGCGACGACAGCAACCCTAAGCTAAATGTATCTACCAGATACAGCAGCAGCAGCAGCAAAAGAGTTGTTACTGATGCCCTGCCCAAAGGGGCTATTACGAATTTTATACCAAATATGTAACATATTTTACAAGTTTTTATATCTATTTTATTTTCATTATTATTATTTTTTAATAATTAAAATATTTATATATTTCTCTCTCTCTCTCTCTCTCTCTCTCCCTCTCTCTCTCTCTCTGTCCAACATCTATCCAGCTTCACTTGAAGCTCCAGAACTTCTCAGTCCATCCTTTCGTCCGCCCACTTGTTCATCCATCCATCCGTCCGTCCGTCCAACTGTACGTCCATCTGTCCTTCCATATCTCCTTATGTCCGTATACTCATATGCCCATATGTACGCATTTCCGTCCGTCCGTTCATCTATCTACCCATTCATTCGTCCATCTATCTGTATTTCCTTCCGTCCGTCGATCGATGCATTCGTCATCCATTTCATCCATTTATCTATCCGTCCGTCTATTTATCTATCTGTCCGTCTTTCTGTCAATCCATCCATCCATACGCCTATACATCCATCCGTTCGTTCATCTGTCCATATATCCCGTCCGTCCACCCATCCATCCGTCCGTCTTTCCATTCATCCATTCATTCATTCATCTATCCGTCTATCTTTCCGTCCTTCTATTCTTCTGTCCGTCCGTCCACCCATCCATCTATCTGCCTTTCCGTCTATCCATCTATCTGCCTATCCGTCCATCTATCTTTTTTTTGGTCCGTCTGTCCGTTCGTCCATCCGCCCATCCGTACATCAGTTCGTCCGTATATGAATCTGTCTCTCTGTTCATCCATCTATTCATCCGATCCTTTACATCCATCCATTCATTCATCTATCCGTCTATCTATCCATCTATTTGTCTTTCCATCCATCTATCCATCCGTCCGTCCATTCATCTGTCTGCGCCCACCCTATCCAACATTATAACTTCTTTTATCTTTTCCTTTTTTCATTTCAATTTCTTTTTATTAATGACAACGGTTCCAAAAGAGTTACAACTTAAAATTTTGTTCGACATTCGATGGTACGTACACATAACTTTACAAATTTTAAGTTTATCTAATCGAAATGCACACGAGAAACTAGGGATATGACAGCAAAATAAAGAGAATGTTGTTCACGCTGCATAATTTGGATGTTATGTACAATTTGTAGAGCTTTTCGCCTATACGCATGCGCCGGAGCATGCATATATGTGTATATATATGTCTTTTGGATATCGAAAACATTTATAGCCGAATGCATTTGAGTTATTCGAGTCCGAGTCCGAGTTCGCGATCGAGTTGGGGTTGGGTGGGTGGTTTGAAGTGGTCTGTTCCAGAATACTTGGGCAGTAATCGAGGTAAATGTGGAGTGTGTGTGTGTGTGTGTGTGTGTTGGTATGCTATATAGTATATGTATAGGTATAGGTTAGTTAGAGTGTGGCCAATCTAATTGGAATGGGTGAGTGGGTCTGTGGTTGTTAGTGTATGTGTCCATATGTCCTTTGTGATTGGCTGAGCTGTATGGATTTACCTCTGAATTGCGCCTAAATACTCGAAAATGCATATACATACAGTATATATATATATATATATATATATATATATATATATATATATATATATATATATATATATATATATATATATATATATATACATGTTCAGAGACTATCTATATCATATATGCATTAGACAGCTAGGACACTGTTACGCAGCTGCTGTTGGATGTTTCCTTATTTAGTAGTTTGCTCAGCTTTCGATCTGTTCGATGTGTGTTTATATTCTGCTTTCTGCATTTGCATTATGTCCTTTGCATCATCGCCTATGTCCGAAACTGCCAACTTTGTCTTCATTTGATTTGATTGGTCTTTGATTTTTCACCTTTTTCATCTTCATCTCAATTTCCTTGCTTGCCAGAGTGTGTGAGTTTTTCATTTGCTGTTCGTTTTGGCTCCATTTCCATTTGTAGTTTGTTTCTTTGTTTTTGTCTTGTGATTGTTCGTTTTCTTTTGTGGTTCGCGGTAAGTAGCTAGGGATATGGGGTATATCAGATGATAGTCGATTCTAGAGATTCTACTCGAGAGAAGCGATCAAGGATAAGCAAAGGCGTAGATAGAGAAGAAGAGAAGACAAACAGAAGAGGGTGGCAAAGAAGAGAAACAGAGAGAAGTAAAGAAAGATAGAGATAGCGATAGAAATAGAGAGATATAGATATAGATATAGATATAGATATAGATATAGATATAGATATAGATATAGATATAGATATAGATATATATATAGATATAGATATAGATATAGATATAGATATAGATATAGATATAGATATAGATATAGATATAGATATAGATATAGATATAGATATAGATATAGATATAGATATAGATATAGATATAGATATAGATATAGATATAGATATAGATATAGATATAGATATAGATATAGATATAGATATAGATATAGATATAGATATAGATATAGATATAGATATAGATATAGATATAGATATAGATATAGATATAGATATAGATATAGATATAGATATAGATATAGATATAGATATAGATATAGATATAGATATAGATATAGATATAGATATAGATATAGATATAGATATAGATATAGATATAGATATAGATATAGATATAGATATAGATATAGATATAGATATAGATATAGATATAGATATAGATATAGATATAGATATAGATATAGATATAGATATAGATATAGATATAGATATAGATATAGATATAGATATAGATATAGATATAGATATAGATATAGATATAGATATAGATATAGATATAGATATAGATATAGATATAGATATAGATATAGATATAGATATAGATATAGATATAGATATAGATATAGATATAGATATAGATATAGATATAGATATAGATATAGATATAGATATAGATATAGATATAGATATAGATATAGATATAGATATAGATATAGATGTAGAATAAGTTCCTATATAGAGAAGTCAGAAATATCTCTACCAAGCAACAAGGATATCCAGGGATATCTATATAGATATATCTACTGAAGCAACTGCTATATATATATATATATATATATATATATATATATATAGTATATATAGTTACAGTTCTCGTACATGCGCTCCATTCGATTAGGATGGGCGCCAGTTGGTGCTGTTGGCTTCATCGAACTCCCAGGATGTCTGCTGGGGGATCGCCGTTTGGGTATTGTCTGGCTGCGGCTCCTGGTAGTAGTTCTGGGGCCAGACGGTCGACACGTTGACCGGCACACTGTAGTATTGGTAGATCGGCTGGAATTGGACGCCGCCGGGCGCCTGCTGGTAGATGGCCGGCACGGCGGCGGCGGCGGCTGTGAAGTCAGCGACGGGCCCGGCCGGGCCGTAGGTGGCCGCGCCATATTGCTCCAGGGGAATTGTGGCCACCGCCTGGGCTGGCTGCGGTGGTTGGGTGGCAAAGTAAACGGTGCCGTTCGACTCGATGATCGGCTGCAGCTTGTGGCGCTGCTGCTGCTTCTTGAATGCGGGCGCAATGTTCAAGCGGCGATTGCGGACGACGACGCTCTTGTCCATGGTCTGGAGGCGCTGGGCCTCCTCCTCGGTTTCTAGTGTGACGAAGCCGTAGCCCTTGCTGAAGCCATCCTGGTCGACAATGATCTTGGTGCTGCGCACTGAGCCGTAGGCACTGAACGCCACCATCAAATCCGACTCGGTGGTGTCCCGACTGATGCCGCCCACAAACACGCGATTCGGAATCACTGTGCCGTAGATCGGCTCCGCCGGAGGCGCCTCCACGGTGACAGCTGGCTGTGCGACCGCCGCTGTGGCTGCTGGGGCTGCTGGGGCTGCTGTCGAATCGGTTGCCGGGACCAAGGCCAACTTCTGGCCAACTGGCACCTGCTTCACTTGTGTGGATGCCATTTCTCGATGATAGCGAATTCCAAGAGTACGAATCTTGAGGCTATATATATATATATATATATTGGTGGGGGAAGGGGGCGTATATTACTAGATCAGCTATGCATAGCCTTACCGCTTGCAATCTACAAGATCCTCAGCCTCTATTTCGAGCTAGATCGCAAGCGGCAGGAGCGAGGGCTGAGAATGATTTACGTTCAAAAAAGGGGGCTGGCGTTGCGTCTGGTTCCAACTCCTCGCTTCGTAGTGCTCTCGATAACTTCGTATGGGGTCCTTAACCTTCTTCTTCTACTAGTAACAACGTTTAGCTTAGATAACTATTATACAAACGAGTCTCAAAAAATCCAGAATTTCAAAAATTGAGAATTTCCAAAATACCTCATTTGTTAAAATACAAATTTGAATTGAGTTCGTAACCATCTGACCTTAAAGCAAATGCGATAATGATAAACATTTCTCTATGTATACACACACACATATATATATTCATATATACACAAATTTCTATATATGTGTGACGTTTCAGATTTGAGAAAACAGGGCAAAAAGAGAAAGTAAAAATCAACATATTGGGAGAATATACAATACTTAACATAATACTAATAATACGATTTATAGAAATTTCGATAACACTATCGATAACACTACAGATAACAATATCCAGAGCATTATCCATAGCACTATTTCTAACAGATAGTACTTAGGCTATTTTACGAAATTGATAAATCCATTGTGGTGTATATCGATAACAAGATCGAAAACTGATAGATAGTGAATAAATTAATAAATGAACTCGAAAATATTTTAAATTAACTGTTAATAAGACACCCATATAATTTAAACTTGAATTCGATAACATTATAATCAATCAGGCTCGATAACAACGTCGATAACTCGAATTAGAATAGAAAAGTAGTCAATAACTGTTAAAAGGGCATCAATATGAATGAAACTTGAAATCGATAACATTATAATCAATCAGGCTCGATAACAAGATCGATAACAGATAGATAGTGAATATCGAAAATATTGCCAATAACTGTTAATAAGGCATCAATATGATTTAAACTTGAATTCGATAACATTATAATCAATCAGGCTTTATCGATAACTGTCTAAAAGTATTCAACTGCATTCAAATTCAGATCGATACATTTAGAACTAACCAAAACATTATCAAATAATACTTCTGCACTTCTAAAACATATCGATAGCCCTCTCGATAACATTTTATATAGGTTTAGAAATAGAGTATTCCTCAGTCGACAGCGCAAAAGCATCAAACCTCAAGAAATATCATATTTTTGTTCCATTTCGCTTTCAATTTCCGCTTTTCGTGCGGGTCAAAAAGGGGTGTCCGGGGGCCCAGTTAATTTCTGTGTAATAAGTTGGCTGCGACGCGACGTCGCTGTCGCCGTCGCCGTCGCCGTCGCGGTCGCTGCAAGAGTCCAATAAGAATGTCGCTGGGCTTATGATGATTATGGTCGCTGTGCTGCGTCTCCCTGCTTATTATTATTTTTCTGTTCGCTTTTAATGAAGTTTATTAAGCGCTTCAAACAGAAGCCTAAAGAGCTGAAAAGATGTCTGAGATAGAGTGAGATAGAGTGAGAGAGAGAGAGCTACTTGACGATGGGTCGATGAGTCATTAAGAACTGTGAATTGTGTAAACAAATGTCAGATAAGAAAGCGCGATAGATATAGATGTATGCAGATATATAGTTCTCTTGATAGCTCTTCTCCAATTCTCAATTGACAAATGTCTCAGGGCTGCATAAGATGCTGATAATTATAATAATATAATTGCTTTATTATATTCAGATTTAATTCATAATTATTATTAGCCATAGGAAGTCACTTAGTCATGGCTTGCGATTAGGTGTGTGTATATAAATATATATACTTGAGTAAAGCATGATTAAAATGAAATTAATTACAATTTGGGATTATATCATATTTTATAAATGAGTCTGACGACAGTTCTGAAAGCTATTATATTTCGATTTTAATTTTAATTTATTTACAATATAATATATGTACTATAATATTAATTTATACTTTAATTTCAAGTTTATTTTTAATTTAAATACTTAATTTATAATTATTTGTATCAAAATTAAAATGAAAATTAAAACTTAAATTATAGCTAAACATAGAACTAAAACAATTAAATTTAAATTAAGAATAAAATTTATTTTAAAAAGAGAAGAAAAAAACTAAATAAATATACATTAAAAATTAAATAAAAAATAAAATGTGTTAAAAATGTAAGTTAAAATTAAAAATAAAATGGATATTAAGAAGAGATAAAAAAGATATTAAAATTTAAATCAGAAATAAAATTTTATTTAAAAAAATAAATTTTAATTAAAAGTGACATATACAAAAAATTCGATTAATAAAAAATTAAATTAAGTTAAAATTAAATTTAAATTAATTAAAATTTAAATTAAAATAAATTTTTAGTTAAAAACAACAACTGAAACTATAAATAGTTAAAATTTAAGTTAAAAATATAATAAAATTAAAAAAAAATTGAAATTTAAACTAAAAATAAAATTTATATTTAAAAAAATATATATTTATATATATACAAATTGAAACTTAAACTAAAATTTAAATTGATACTAAAAAAAGACAGCTGTATATATAAATACAAATTTAATTTTCAAGCTAAATATGAAATTAAATGTATTAAAATTTTCGAAAATCTAAAATTAAAAATATAAAACTTAAAATTATATATAAAGTATTAGATATATATAGTTATATGTATATGGAGATCATTATAATTATAGTCCCCCTGCATAGACTCAATATAGAGTGCATAAGCTTAGTGCTGCACATCGAGCTCTTGCGACATGTCTCACAAGGCTTTGAGGCACACACAAACACACACATACATATACATATGTACATTAATAGTTCAGCATGTGTAATGGGAGCTCAAGTGCCAATCAAGCGGCTGCTTGTGTTGCATTAACAAAGAAGAAGGAAAGCCATTTCCAATGCAGCTAAAAGTGTCAAGCAAATCAGAGCGAGAAAATGAGCGGCATGAATAAAACCAATTGGAAATGGAAGTAATGCATAATGCACATGTCTGTGTCTGTATTTATATAAATTATATATGTACATATATATATATGTGTGTATATATATGTATATTCGTATATGCATGTCAGTGTGCGCTGGCTGCAGACTATGCAAACTGATGACAAAATTGTTTTACGCGCGCGACTCTTCAAATTGCATTAGCGTCGACTGCAGCAGCGACGCCGACTGCGACTGCGACTGCGTGTGATAAAGCTACTGCTGTTTAGATTTGCAATGGCTCCGTGTGTGTGTGTGTGTGTGTGTGTGTGTGTGTATACTTTATATGCAATTGCCCACTGGGGCAGCGTCGGTTGGCGCTTGGCGCGATACTTTTCTTTCGGTGGGCGACAAAAAACGCGCGCAAAACGCGTGCGCAGCACGTCGACAGCGAAACGCGATTAGTCACACAGCTGCCCCCAAAAGCCCCAAAGTCAGCAAACCAAAGAGCAACACACAGACACACAGACACAGAGACACAGAGACACCAACACTTGCTGCAACGCTAAACACGCAATGCACTAAACATGCGCAATGCATTTTCTTCATGTTGCATCAGGCCCCAAGGCGGGGGCGACGGGGCTGCTTCGCACACACAATGCAAGCCACTGTGTGCGGTTGGGCGCCTCTTTGCAATCAATTTGATTTAAATTTATTTTAAAGTTTTTTTTTTCCGTTTGCTTTTGCTTTTGCTTCTGCTGCTGTTGCTGCTAGTATTACACATTTCCGAAATTCTGTTAATTTATTTGATATAATTGCACGCGAGCGCCATTTATCATATTACAACACTCATTTGCAGTGTTGACAACGGCTCTTTACATAATACCCACAATTAACGGGCCAGCGTGGGCCAACGTGCGCCGACGAGCGAAATATCAATGACAATTGCAGCAGGATGGGAATAATGATGTAGCGGCTAATGATGATGATGATGATAATGATGATGATGATGAAGGGAAGTATGGTTATGATTATAAGAGTGGCAATGATAATGATAATGATGATGGTGATGATGATGATGATGATAATGATAATGATAATGATAATGATAATGATAATGATAATGATAATGCTAATGATATTGATAATGATAATGATAATGCTAATGCTAATGATAATGATAATGATAATGATAATGATGCAAATGACAATGATAATAAGGATACATATTATATTAAGGATTGTCAGGATGATTGGCATGCTAGTAATAACAGCAATTAAAATAGTAATACTAATGATAATAGCCAGTATCTCAATAGTAAATATCGCATCATCTAACTATGTGAATTCCAATCAGAACTCACAGTATATTATCACAGTTCTTCATTTCAAAAGCCTATTTAAATATCTCGATTCATTAGGAATTCAGAAGTTCCCAACCAGAACAATGAAAAAACAGAAGAAAAACGAGTTTAGTTCGTATATCGTTTGTTTCTTTTTTAATGAATTTCGTTGGGCTGTGACAAATCCATTGGGACCGTTTGGAAAACACTTCATTTTTGGGAACAATAGGTCGCATTAACACGGAAACGTGTTTCGGTTTCACTTTCTCTCAGCGGCAAATGCAAATTTGTCGAGCCCAATAACACGATGATCGCGCGACTTATGCAGAGACAATCAAAACGAGTCGGAGAAGGCATGCAGTGAAATTTTCAACGGTTCTCGATTATGATCAACTATATCATTATCATCATCATCGTCATTGTCATTGTCATTGTCAGCGTCATTGTCAGAATTCGCAGGCAAAAAACCTTTTCTGAAGGCAAACAACTACGTGAGAAAAACTATTTTGTAATGAAAATGTTTCTGAAAGGGAGAATGGAACTAGACCAGAACTGGACTATAAATTTCTATATAGATATATATATATATATAGGAACTAAGGGGCACACGAATTAAAGATACAACAAAGAGCATTAGATTAAAGATGAATCAGTTATGATCAGAGTATGAATCTTCAGGCTGGGCGAATCACGCTGATATATGCAAGAGACCTGTATATATATTTATATATTATAAGTTTATGTTTATACTATATTTTCTATATACTTTTATATATATTATATTTATCGACTGATTGGCACTAAACCGCAATATAATGAATAAAATGAACTCAATTTCTTATATGACTACCACAATTAACGTCAGTCGAGTTCTTTATAATACTCAATGATTAGCTTTAAATATATATATGGACGACACGCCCTAAATCCGTTCTATATCAAAATAAGGAGAAAGAAGCGCGTTTTAATAGAGTGCTACACTCATAAGCCACAAAACGAAGCTGATCAATGAAGAGAGATTTCAGGATTTATGGAGAAACACAGGCAAAGAAAAAGGAATTCCTTAAAATACCAAACATCTCTATAAAGAATAGCATTGGAAGGCAAAAATATCTTGTTCCTAGTGTTCCAATGCAGATCTCTAATATGTCCATTTATATATTTGAAGAAACAGCAATATCTTGTTTATAATTCCAATAACACACAATAAAAATCTTTAAAAATTTTACATTTCTGGCCCTATATATAGTATATAATATACATACATATATATATATATATTCGAGTATGTGTTTCGAGTCGAATTAATGTCGCGATATACTCTAACGACAACGATAATGTAAATTCAAAGACGGAGTCAAGGTTCACTTATGACAACTTGCTTTATTCACTATTAACTTAAGACTAAAGACAAATTCATCATGGGCTTATTTTATATGTTATTGAAACTACGCATCACCAACATGACGCGTCGATGCAACTGTTTCTTGGCGACAGTCGGCCGCGTCATTCTCAGAATTTTGACATTGCTTGTGATTTGTGATTCCGAGTATTTACTGTTTGGACATCTAGTTTATTCTGGATTTAAAAATCCAATCAATTCCAGTTTTGAACTTAAGGCTAACTTATGTGCGTCTATTGAATATTAGGATGTTTGCAACTTTTTTTGTGATGCATGTTGCTGGAATCTAATGTTTACTTGTGAGTGACCAATGTTGCTGTTACATTAATAAAATTGACATGAGAATGTTTATGTATATTGTGGACATGATCGGTATGATTATGTCACTTCCCTCTCCTTAGGAGGCGAGCCTGCGAGTCAAGGTGATACTAAAGCTTTGGTAAAGTTGATTGTGTCATCTTGATAGTTGCTCGTGAATTGGTGTCTTACGTTTAGTTATTCATTTATTTTATTTTACAAGATACATGTTTTAACTATCTATTGTAAAATACTTATCGCTTATAGCTATGTTATTTATTTGCCATTTGCATTGATTGATACTTATTATCAAGTTGATAACCATTATGATCAGCGATATTGGGATATGAGATACAGTTAAAATGTTACTATTTTGGTAGTTAATTCAAGTGGTTGTTTTGATTAGAAATACATATGTTTCGATTATTGAAGGTGTTGAGACTGTCATAGGTAAGTAGTTTTGGATTAAAAGAATGTAAACGATAGTATGATTAAGAAGTAGAAACCTGTGGGATTTGAATTTGGTTAATTTTCTTTAATTTTTTAAATTGTGTTTTATAGTAACGTGTAATTCTATTTCTGTTAGTAATTTGGTAATGATCTGGATCTATCTTTTCGACATTTTTATTGGCTTTAAAGGGGTTTTCTAATTTGCCTTTTTGTAATGGTCCTTTTCGATATCTGGTATCGACTTCATATTCTTGTCGGTCACTGTTGATTTTGTTTATAACTTTTTCTTTTATTTTTTGGGTATCTAGCTTTGGTTGCCCGGCATAAAGAAATATGTGTGCAGGTGTTTGTCCAGTTGTGTCATGTTTTGTTTTGTGATTGTAAATGTAAAGAATAGTCTCTATTTTACTCAGTTTGTTTTCTTCGTCTTTTAGAGTGTTGATTATTCTAATTTTTTCGTTAATTGTTTTGTGTAGTCGTTCGATGTCTGCTATTCCTGTTTTTGTAGTATTTAATTGTATTTCTACTCCTTCACTTTCAAGCCATTTTTTGAGTGCTAGGCTGGAAAATGCGCCGTCTCGGTCAGCTTTTAATAATATTGGTTTTCCTAGCTGATTAAATATACGCATTAATGCGTTCTTGCATTCTATCCAATCTTTAGTTTTAATATTCTCAAGAGTAGCGAATTTTGAATAAATGTCTATACAACTAAGATAATGTTTGCCTTCAGCGGAATAAATATCTATTACAAATTTATCGCGACAATGTTCGGGTTTGGGAGTAATTTTCATAGGCATGTCTGTTTTTCTATGTTCAGTTTTTGTTAAGTTGCAAATGCTACATTCGTTTATTATATTTTGTGTGAGTAATTGGCTGTTGGGGAAGTAGTAAGTTTCACAGAAGAGCTTATTTGTTTTTTGAATTCCGGGGTGTAAGAGTTTTTCATGAGTTTTTAAAATAAGTTCCTTAAATTCGGCATATGAGTTAATATTTTTTAGTTGAATTAGACTTCGAAGAATTTTAGTATGGCTGGTATTGATAATTTCTTTGTGTGCATTTTGAATGATTTCAAAGTCTGCATCACTGTCTATAAATATTACACTGGTCTTTGTACAAAAATAGTCAATTAAGTATTTTTCGGCTTTGTCCTTGGTCATATTGTCATATGTAATGTGAATAATTAATTTTTTGAAGTAATTTTGTTTCGTAATATTTGGAATGCCTTTAGAAAATATAATTTGTCTTTTAAATGTGTTTATCGGTTTCTCTGTAATGCAAATTGAATTACTATTGTCTTCGTCAGCGCTATGTTGTGTTTCTTCTCCGAAATAGGTCTGTTCTATTTTTACTCGTGATAGAGCGTCAGCTATGTGGTTTTCCTTTCCTTTTATGTATTTTATATCAAAATCATATTCTGACAACTTTACTCTCCATCGAGTTAATTTTGAATTTGGTTCTTTCATTTTATATAACCAACATAATGGCTGATGATCACTATTGATTTCGAAGTGTCGTCCTAGAAGATAGTGTCGAAAGGTTTTTGTTGCCCAAACAATAGCTAAAAGTTCTTTTTCTATGGCACTGTAGTTAGTTTCGTGGTCATTGAGAGTTCTGCTGATAAAACTGATGGGATGTCCGTCTTGAGAAAGTACAGCTCCAAGAGCTACATTACTTGCGTCGGTAGTTAAAATGAATTTACTTTTGAAGTCTGGAATTTTTAAAATTGGGTCGTTAGAAATAAGTTGTTTTAATTTCTCAAAAGCTCTAATGTATTCTGGATTTTTAATATCTATTTTTGAGTCTTTTCGAAGTACTGTTGTCATTGGTTTGGCTATGTCTGCAAAATTTGGAATAAACTTTCTATAATAACCCGTTAATCCAAGAAAACCTTTTATTTCTTTTGTTTTTGTGGGAATAGGGTATTTTAGAATTGCTTGAATTTTAACAGGATTGGGTTTTATGCCATCTTTAGTTATAATGTGTCCTAGGAAGGTAGTTTCTTGTTTTAGAAACTCGCATTTGTCAAGTTGTAATTTGAGATTTGCTTCGGAAAGTTTCTCGAAAACTAATTGCAGTGAGTGTAGATGTTCTTTTAAAGATGTTGAATATACAATTATATCATCAAGATATACTAAACAATGTTTATTTAGTAATGGTCGCAAAACATTATTCATGCAACGTTGGAAGGTTGCAGGTGCATTCTTTAATCCAAATGGCATACGAAGATATTCATAGTGGCCATGTTTAGTGGAAAAAGCTGTTTTTTGAATTGAATCTGGGTGCATTTCAAGTTGGTGGAATCCTTTTGCAAGGTCGATTGTTGTGAAATAATTGCATCTACCTAGTTTTCCTAAAATCTCGTCCATATTTGGTATTGGGTATCTGTCATTTATAGTTACGTCGTTTAATTTTCTGTAGTCGATTACGATTCTAAATTTTTGTTTACCTGAAGCATCTTGTTTTTTTGGTACGATCCATATAGGACTACAATAGGGGGAATTACTGGGACGTATAATACCTTGATCTAACATGTCTTGAATTTGGAGTTCTACTTCTTGTTCGTAAGCTTGTGGGTAACTGTATGGTTTTGTATGTAAGGGTGAATTGTGAGTGGTGTTGATAACATGTTTTTCTTGATTACTAAAACTAAGTTGGTCACCTTCTTTGAATTGGATGTGTTGATATTGTTTCAACAATTTTATCAAATTAAATTTTTCTTCTTCATTTAAATGTTCTAATCGGTAAGGGCTTGAATTTGTAGGTTTCTGATTTTTAGAATTATCATTGGTTGGATTGTTGAAGTGTTGATTAGTTTCAGGATTTGGTTGAGCTACAAAATGATTTTGGTTTGTGATCGGAATATCGTTGATTAATTTATACTTTTTATTGTATAAATTAACAGTTTGGGATTTATAGTCTATTACGGCTTGTGCTTCTGAAAGCAATTTTCTACCAATTAATAGATCATAATCTGGTGAAAATTGATGTAAAAGAAATTCACTATTATTTTTAAACAAGTTGTTGGAAAGGACAATAACCTTTTTTGTGATAGTTAAAGGTCCATTGCTGGTTTGAATAAAACAGTCGGTATCATGAATTGGTAAATTGAAAACATTGGATGTCATCATATTGACAGTAGATCCTGTATCTATTAAACATTTTAAATTTTTGCCCTTATAAGTGATAATTATGTATTGTTGGTTTCCGAGGCTGGCAGCTGAAAATTTTCGGCTTTCTCGATTTTTATTTCATTTGATTGCTCTGTTTCATTTTCGGTTGTGGCTGTTTGTGTGTATGTGTCGTCTGAGGTTTGTGGGTAACATTGCTCTTGGTAATATTGAGGATAGTATTCGGGATAATAAGCTAATTGATTATAATATTCTTGCTGCATATAATCGTGATAATTTATTTCTTCTTGGTTTCTAGTTTCTTCATCGATGCTCATTTTACTTTGTCCACTTTCTGCAGGTCTAACACGCTTTGTTGGTTGATTGGCTACGCCAGGACTATTGAAAGGGGATTGTTGTGGGGTTACTTGTGCATGTTGTCCGAAACGATTATTGTCAAATTGGTTCTGTCTAAAAATTGGTCTGAATGTATTGTATAATGGCCTGACTGGATTTGGTATTGGTAGTATTGGTCGAGGTGAATATTGATTAGGTGGAACAATGTTATTTTTAGTATAATTAGGTGTTGGAGGAAGATATGGTTGTTGAAAATAAGGACGATATGGGACATAGGGATGGTTTGGTTGAAGAAATGTGGGAAATTTTTGAATATTGGGATTTGGGGGTGACGGCTTAAAATTTTTATCTTGTTTTATTTTGTTTTGGTTTGAATTTAGACATGGTTCTTCATAAAGGTTTTTTTCCTGTAATAAGTTTATTAAAGATCTCAAATCGGGAATTTCGCAATTTATAATTCGAATGCAAATATTTGTAGGTAATTTTTGAATTAGGTCGTCAATACTAGTTTTAATTAACCGTGCATACAATGTTTTTTCGTCTAAATTATTTTCTAATTCTAGCTTACTCATCAATGTCTGTCTACGGTGTTCTGCTTCCTCCAGAAAAGCTCGCACGTTGCCTTTAAACGGGGTGCTCCTGAACTCCTCCAGTAGGACGTGGTTTTTTGTTTGGGTTTTAAAATTCAAAATCAGTTGTTTGCGAAGTTCCGTCCATGTTGTCAGGTTGCTCATGGCAAGCGATAGCATGACTTCGCTGCTGATGCAGCTTTCGACCAGTCCGAAGAGTATCGACCTTTGCCTAGCATCATTGGTGGTGTAAAGTGCTAATATGTAGTCAATTCGACTTATAAACGTATAGAGAGTGTTCTTGTTTCCCGTAAATTTTTCTACATTTTTTAGTTGATTGATCACTTGTGTCATACTGGCATCGGAAAGGGGTGTTGTTGCATCTCCTTCCATTTTGTTAATTAATTTTGTTTTATTCTTGGTTGATTGGTTTTTTATTTATTTATTATTATTATTATTATTAATATTTTTTTTTTTTTTTTTTTTTTTTTCAGTTAATTTTATTTATTATAAAATTGTTTTTGGGTCACTTAACTTAAACTCAGTTTATTTTATTGTAATTGTTTTTCTTTAATTATAGTTGTTTAGTTTATTAACTTATTGTTTAGGTATGTGGCTTTGTATGCACTGGTAGCACTTTCGAATGTTTATGAGAGAACCAGATGTTTCTGGAATTATACTCCCTCCGAATTCTACAGCGTCTTCTTGATTTTAATTTTTCAAGTTTTTTACATTAATGATAGAGAATCTAATTAATAACGTAGTTATTGCATAGATTTACTCTTTAATGTTAGGCAATACGCGATTATTTGGTTTACACGTCACTGTCGAGGTTTTGTTAAAACTTGACGCGATATTGACCGTCGCTTGGGTTGCCTTCGCGTTAGTTGTTTAGCGGATAGCAGTAAAAGGGACACAAGAATTAATAGCTTAGTTATTGCATCAGGATCCACAATTTATTGCTATCCTACCGGCTGCGCCATTCGAGTATGTGTTTCGAGTCGAATTAATGTCGCGATATACTCTAACGACAACGATAATGTAAATTCAAAGACGGAGTCAAGGTTCACTTATGACAACTTGCTTTATTCACTATTAACTTAAGACTAAAGACAAATTCATCATGGGCTTATTTTATATGTTATTGAAACTACGCATCACCAACATGACGCGTCGATGCAACTGTTTCTTGGCGACAGTCGGCCGCGTCATTCTCAGAATTTTGACATTGCTTGTGATTTGTGATTCCGAGTATTTACTGTTTGGACATCTAGTTTATTCTGGATTTAAAAATCCAATCAATTCCAGTTTTGAACTTAAGGCTAACTTATGTGCGTCTATTGAATATTAGGATGTTTGCAACTTTTTTTGTGATGCATGTTGCTGGAATCTAATGTTTACTTGTGAGTGACCAATGTTGCTGTTACATTAATAAAATTGACATGAGAATGTTTATGTATATTGTGGACATGATCGGTATGATTATGTCACTATATATATA
>JAWNPL010000006.1:0-76765 GCA_035047545.1 Drosophila paranaensis
TGTTAACATTTAATTATTTATAAATAATGTTCTTTGCGTTTTTAATTTAAATAAAAGTATTTATTTCACTTCATGTTCTTTTCTTCTCGACGTGCACCTCAAAAGTGAGCTGGAGAGCTTTCTACTGCTCGAGAGAGCTTTTGAGTAGTTAACATACAGATCGAGCTTTTTCTCTCTCAATGTTAAAGTAGGTAGAGACTGGGAAGCAGCACTTAGACTAGATAACTCGCGTGTATACATACATATGTATGTATGCATACATACATATGTATGTATTTTGCATAAGCACAATAATAATTGCACTACAATAATAATTGCAGCCCCTCCGATTGGCTTGCCGCAATTTAAAATTTAAACAAGTAAGAAAACTCTAGTCGAGACCGCTCGATTAGGGTATACCCTGAACCCTGCGAAGAGCCGCTATTCCAAGCATTCTTTGTTTCTTTTATATACACATGCATATGTACGTTCATTACAAGCAAAACATACATACACACGAACGCACACACAAGCGCTAGTCGGAGCGTCAGCTGTTCTTTGGCTGCTTTGCATCACAATGTTATGGAAAATTAAATGTTTAATAACTATTTTTTTAGAGTAACGATTTTGATCAAACTTGTTGGGCGTGATCACATCATCCATATGTATGTATGTGCCAAAGCACAAGTCTCTAGTATTTGATATACGGGAGTTACAAATTTGAGGCGAAGGGGGCGTGGCACCCAAAATTTAACAAAAATCGAAATTGCGTAAGGCTTACATAACACTAAATGCAAAATCTGAAGACTCCAGCTAGAAATATGAATTAAATAGAACTTTATAACTAAGTGAAGATATCGGTTTTTAATCGATAACATTAAAACGATAGTTGTTATCGTTTTTTTTAACAAACTTGATCTGCGCACGCTATACGAGGATCTACATAAAAAATTTCAAGTCTCTAGCTCTTATAGGTTCTGAGATCGACGCGTTCACACATACGGACAGACGGACAGACAGAAAGACGGACAGGGCTAAATCGACTCGACTTCTCTCCCTGATCAAGAATATATATACTTTATGGGGTCTGCCACGCCTCCTTCTGCCTGTTACATACATTTTCACAAAACCATTATACCCTTTTTTCCCATTTTCAATGGGTTCAGGGTATAAAAAAACAAGTTAGAAACTCTAGTCGAGACTAGGGTATACGCTCGACTAGGGTATACCCTGAACCCTGCGAAGAGCCGCTATTCCAAGCATTCATTGTTTCTTTTATATACACATGCATATGTACGTTCATTACAAGCAACACATATACACACACGCACAGGCGCACGAGTTACCATCTTGGACAACTTTGTCGTGGTCGAGAAAAAGGGTAACATTATCCTTTTTTTTATACCCTGAACCCATTGAAAATGGGAAAAACAGGGTATAATGTTTTTGTTGAAATGTATGTAACAGGGAGAAGGAGGCGTGGCAGACCCCATAAAGTATATATATTCTTGATCAGGGAGACAAGCCGAGTCGATTTGGCCCTGTCCGTCTGTCCGTCCGTCTGTCCGTCTGTCCGTCTGTCTGTCCGTATGTATGAACGCGTCGTTCTCAGAACCTATAAGAGCTAGAGACTTAAAATTTTTTATGTAGGTTCCTGTATAGCACGAAAAGATCGAGTTTGTTAAAAAAATCGATAACTGTCTTAATTTTAATGTTATCGATTAAAAACGAAATCGATGCTCCGTTATATAATTATATATAATTCATCTTTATAGCTAGAGTCTTCAAATTTTGCATTTAGTGTTATGTGAGCATTACACAATTTCGGTTTTTGCTAAATTTTGGATGCCACGCCCCCTTCGCCTCAAAATTGTAAGTCCCGTATTTCAAATACTACAGACTTGTGCTTTGGCACATACATACATATGGATGACATGATCACGCCCAACAAGTTTGATCAAAATCGTTACTCTAGAAAAAAAGTTATTAAACATTTAATTTCCCATAGCATTGCCATGCAAAGCAGCCAAAGAACAGCTGACGCACCGATTGGCGTGTGTGTGTGCGTGCGCCTGTGCGTGTGTGTGTACGTTTTGCTTGTAATGAACGTACATATGCATGTGTATATAAAAGAAACAAAGAATGCTTGGAATAACGGTTCTTCATAGGGTTTAGGGTATACCCTCGTCGAGCGGTCTCGACTAGAGTTTTCTTACTTGTTATACCCTGAACCCATTGAAAATGGGAAAAAAGGGTATAATGGTTTTGTGAAAATGTATGTAACAGGCAGAAGGAGGCGTGGCAGACCCCATAAAGTATATATATTCTTGATCAGGGAGAGAAGCCGAGTCGATTTAGCCCTGTCCGTCTGTCTGTCTGTCCGTCTGTCCGTCTGTCCGACTGTCCGTATGTTTGAACGCGTCGATCTCAGAAGATATAAGAGCTAGAGACTTCAAATTTTTTTTGGAAGTCCGTGTATTGTACGATTCGATCGAGTTTGTTTCAAATATTCGATAACTATAATCGCTTTAATGTTATCGATTAAAAACCGATATCTTCATTTAGTTATAAAATTCTATTTAATTCATCTTTATAGTTAGAGTCTTCCAATTTTGCATTTAGTGTTATTTGAGCCTTCTGCAATTTCGGTTTTTGTTAAATTTTGGATGCCACGCCCTCAAATTGCCCCTTCGCCTCAAATTGCTAAATCACGTATTTCAAGTACTAGAGACTTGTGCTTTGGCACATACACACATATGAATGTCATGATCACGCCCCACAAATTTGATTAAAATCGTTCGACTAGAAAAAAAGTTATTAAACATTTAATATCTCATATTATCGGCGTCTTGCAGCAGCAGCGAAGCTGATGAGTCATAATGCACAGTTAGCAGATTGTGTGTTGGTGCGTGCGTCTGTGTGTGTATGTATTGCTTGCTACATATGTACATACATATAAAAGTAACGGAGAATGTTAGCGGCTCTTAGGAATCGCAGTTCTTCGCAGGGTTCAGGGGATCTCTTTGTCGAGCAGTCTCGACTAGAGCACTCTTACTTGTTTATATATATGTAATTTCAATTTAGTTATGCTTTTTTTACGTAATTTAAAAAAACCTCCGTCTTTTTTGGCGTTCAACAACATAATGATTTATTCGGCTAAGTCCGTTCTCAGCTTCAGCTAATGCTTACAAAACTATGTGTGTATGTATGTATGTCGTCATGTATGTATATGCATATATATATGTATATGCATATATGTATGTATTATTCGTTGCCCTTTTTGATGTGTCGTCCGTGGTTTGTGTCGTTGAAAGTGGATTCGTTGATTTGGTGGCCGGGTAGGTAGCTCCTCCCCCACTGGATTGAAGTGAGGGCCATAGCGGTGGTCTGAACGAAATTAGTAGCTACTGGTGGTGGTTTTAAACGAACTCCCTTTCTGGTTCCAGAATTTGCGGTTGTTCTCTCCATTGGTGATTCCTTGTAGACAATTTGTATCCCACGTTGGGGCATACACATATACTCATGAATTTCTTATATAACTATTATTTCTATTATTCTATATTTTCTATTATAACTATTTTATTATTAATGTTTAATTGATTATTGACATTGTTTATTCATTTGTTCATGCTCCCTTGGATTTCCTTAAATTATTTTTGTGTAATAGGTATTTATATAATACATATATTGTTTTTTATAATAATTAGGTATGAAAAATCTTATTTAATTATTTTTTTTTGAGTTTTTGTGTTTTATCTTATATATATATGTACATGTTTTTATACCCTGAACCCATTGAAAATGGGAAAAAAGGGTATAATGGTTTTGTGAAAATGTATGTAACAGGCAGAAGGAGGCGTGGCAGACCCCACAAAGTATATATATTCTTGATCAGGGGGAGAAGCCGAGTCGAATGAGCCCTGTCCGTCTGTCTGTCTGTCCGTCTGTCCGTCCGTCCGTCTGTCCGTCTGTCCGTATGTTTGAACGCGTCGATCTCAGAAGATATAAGAGCTAGAGACTTCAAATTTTTTTTGGAAGTTCGTGTATAGTACGATTCGATCGAGTTTGTTTCAAATATTCGATAACTATAATCGTTTTAATGTTATCGATTAAAAACCGATATCTTCATTTAGTTATAAAATTCTATTTAATTCATCTTTCTAGCTAGAGTCTTCAAATTTTGCATTTAGTGTTATTTGAGCCTTGTGTTCTTGTGCGTGCGTCTGTGTGTGTGTATGTATTGCTTGCTACATATGTACATACATATAAAAGTAACGGGGGATGTAAGCGGCTCTTAGGAATCGCAGTTCTTCGCAGGGTTCAGGGGATCTCTTTGTCGAGCAGTCTCGACTAGAGCACTCTTACTTGTTATATATAAAATGGGAAAAAAGGATATAATGGTTTTGTGAAAATGTATGTAACAGGCAGAAGGAGACGTGGCAGACCCCATAAAGTATATATATTCTTGATCAGGGAGAGAAGCCGTGTCCGTCTGTCTGTCTGTCCGTCTGTCCGTCCGTCCGTCTTTCCGTCTGTCAGTATGTTTGAACGCGTCGATCTCAGAAGATATAAGAGCTAGAGACTTCAATTTTATTTTGGAAGTTCGTGTTGTGAGGAACATTATATGCATGCACGTCACAACCTGTATACTTGCATGTATTTGCTGTGCATTTATATGGGTGGGCGTGCAGGCATATAAATGTTCCACACAGCGACGCGAGTACGGTAAGAGCGACCCTCGCGACTGGAAAGGGTCAAAGGCGAGCGATGAGTCGTCTCGCTCGCTCTTACCAATTCAGCGATTTACTCGCGTCGCTCTCTCTGCGTTGATCGTGCACCGCTAGCCGAAGTGCCGTTCGTAGCCGCGAGAAAGTAGCTATTACTTTCACTCGCAGGCGTGTAACGGTGCTTCGGCCAATGAGAGACTGCCACGCGATCACGCGTATTTGGCGTCGCGCAAAATCAGGCGATGTTGCCGTTAAGGCAGAAACGAAGAGGAGACAGGCCCCGCTACAGAGAGCCGAGCCAGGCCCCGCTCCAGAGCCGAAGCAGGGCCTGCGGCGCTGCTATAAAAAGGTGCCCACGGCTCGGCACTGGGTCAGTCAATTCCAGTGAAAAAGTGAAAGTGCCGAGCGTCAACGGAGTGAAAAGTATAAAGTGAAACGAAGTGCAACGAAGGACAACGAAGGACAACGAGGGACATAAAGGACATCGTGGGATACATACAAGGATATTCAGAGGAATATCCTGGACGCATACCAAACCGTATCCTTGAGGACAGAGGTTCGGCCGGCAGCTGGTGCTAGAGCAGTGTAACCTGAACAGGAGAGTAAGGTTAGTAAGGGTAGCCGTGCGAAAGCAACGTAAGCCTTCTGAGACGCAGTCTAGAGTGCCAGCGAGTACATCCAGTTGTAGGAGTGCGTGTGGTGATCCAAGCGAACCGCTGGAGTATGCAGCGCGTATCCTGGCGTACCCTGGAGTGCTCTGCAACCTCTAGACGGCTCAGAGGCTAATCGATCGCTAGCCGGAGTGCTTCTCACGGCAGAACTACGATCCTGTGGAGATCAGCGTGCGCTAGCCCAGCCAGCTCTAAGGTGTGCTCGGAAAGCGTTACAAGGAGTGGCGTGCCCTACAACCAGGAGTAAGAGGTACGTGAGAGTAGTCGTGCGGAAGAGCGCACGTCTTTGAGGCGCGGTCTAGAGTGCCAGCGAGCGAATCCAGCAGTAGGAGTGCCTGTGATACTCTCGGCGAACCGCTAGAGATCACAGCGCGTATCCTGGCGTACTCTGGAGTGTTCTGCAACCTCTAGACGGCTCAGAGGCTAACCGCTCGTTAGCCGAAGTGCTCCTCACGGCACCTACGAATCCTGCGGGCTTAGCCGTGTACAGCTATAGCCTAAGAAATCACTTTGCTGTACTAAAATAGTTATATACCAACGTGAATAAACCAGTTTATATTATTAAATCTAAAAGCAGGACGAACACACAGTCGGCTGAGTGCGGCCCGGCTTAAACTCGGGGCAAACCGAAGGTTCGTTACAGTGTATATCACGATTCGATCGAGTTTGTTTCAAATAATTGATAACTATCATCGTTTTAATGTTATCGATTAAAAACCGATATCTTCATTTTGTTATAAAATTCTATTTAATTCATCTTTATAATTAGAGTCTTCCAATTTTGCATTTAGTGTTATTTGAGCCTTCTGCAATTTCGGTTTTTGTTAAACGCCCTCAAATTGCCCCTTCGCCTCAAATTGCTCAATCACGTATTTCAAGTACTAGAGACTTGTGCTTTGGCACATACACACATATGAATGTCATGATCACGCCCCACAAATTTGATCAAAATCGTTCGACTAGAAAAAAAGTTATTAAACATTTAATATCTCATATTATCGGCGTCTTGCAGCAGCAGCGAAGCTGATGAGTCATAATGCACAGTTAGCAGATTGTGTGTTGGTGCGTGCGTCTGTGTGTGTATGTATTGCTTGCTACATATGTACATACATATAAAAGTAACGGAGAATGTTAGCGGATCTTAGGAATCGCAGTTCTTCGCAGGGTTCAGGGGATCTCTTTGTCGAGCAGTCTCGACTAGAGCACTCTTACTTGTTTATATATATGTAATTTCAATTTAGTTATGCTTTTTTTACGTAATTTAAAAAAACCTCCGTCTTTTTTGGCGTTCAACAACATAATGATTTATTCGGCTAAGTCCGTTCTCAGCTTCAGCTAATGCTTACAAAACTATGTGTGTATGTATGTATGTCGTCATGTATGTATATGCATATATATATGTATATGCATATATGTATGTATTATTCGTTGCCCTTTTGATGTGTCGTCCGTGGTTTGTGTCGTTGAAAGTGGATTCGTTGATTTGGTGACCGGGTAGGTAGCTCCTCCCCCACTGGATTGAAGTGAGGGCCATAGCGGTGGTCTGAACGAAATTAGTAGCTACTGGTGGTGGTTTTAAACGAACTCCCTTTCTGGTTCCAGAATTTGCGGTTGTTCTCTCCATTGGTGATTCCTTGTAGACAATTTGTATCCCACGTTGGGGCATACACATATACTCATGAATTTCTTATATAACTATTATTTCTATTATTCTATATTTTCTATTATAACTATTTTATTATTAATGTTTAATTGATTATTGACATTGTTTATTCATTTGTTCATGCTCCCTTGGATTTCCTTAAATTATTTTTGTGTAATAGGTATTTATATAATACATATATTGTTTTTTATAATAATTAGGTATGAAAAATCTTATTTAATTATTTTTTTTTTGTGTTTTTGTGTTTTATCTTATATATATATGTACATGTTTTTATACCCTGAACCCATTGAAAATGGGAAAAAAGGGTATAATGGTTTTGTGAAAATGTATGTAACAGGCAGAAGGAGGCGTGGCAGACCCCACAAAGTATATATATTCTTGATCAGGGAGAGAAGCCGAGTCGAATGAGCCCTGTCCGTCTGTCTGTCTGTCCGTCTGTCCGTCCGTCCGTCTGTCCGTCTGTCCGTATGTTTGAACGCGTCGATCTCAGAAGATATAAGAGCTAGAGACTTCAAATTTTTTTTGGAAGTTCGTGTATAGTACGATTCGATCGAGTTTGTTTCAAATATTCGATAACTATAATCGTTTTAATGTTATCGATTAAAAACCGATATCTTCATTTAGTTATAAAATTCTATTTAATTCATCTTTCTAGCTAGAGTCTTCAAATTTTGCATTTAGTGTTATTTGAGCCTTCTGTCGGTTTTCGGTTTTTGTTAAATTTTGGATGCCAAGCCCTCAAATTGCCCCTTCGCCTCAAATTGCTAAATCACGTATTTCAAATACTAGAGACTTGTGCTTTGGCACATACACACATAGTGAGTGTGAGGAACATTATATGCAGGCACGTCACAACCTGTATACTTGCATGTATTTGCTGTGCATTTATATGGGTGGGCGTGCAGGCATATAAATGTTCCACACAGCGACGCGAGTACGGTAAGAGCGACCCTCGCGACTGGAAAGGGTCAAAGGCGAGCGATGAGTCGTCTCGCTCGCTCTTACCAATTCAGCGATTTACTCGCGTCGCACTCTCTGCGTTGATCGTGCACCGCTAGCCGAAGTGCCGTTCGTAGCCGCGAGAAAGTAGCTATTACTTTCACTCGCAGGCGTGTAACGGTGCTTCGGCCAATGAGAGACTGCCACGCGATCACGCGTATTTGGCGTCGCGCAAAATCAGGCGATGTTGCCGTTAAGGCAGAAACGAAGAGGAGACAGGCCCCGCTACAGAGAGCCGAGCCAGGCCCCGCTCCAGAGCCGAAGCAGGGCCTGCGGCGCTGCTATAAAAAGGCGCCCACGGCTCGGCACTGGGTCAGTCAATTCCAGTGAAAAAGTGAAAGTGCCGAGCGTCAACGGAGTGAAAAGTATAAAGTGAAACGAAGTGCAACGAAGGACAACGAAGGACAACGAGGGACATAAAGGACATCGTGGGATACATACAAGGATATTCAGAGGAATATCCTGGACGCATACCAAACCGTATCCTTGAGGACAGAGGTACGGCCGGCAGCTGGTGCTAGAGCAGTGTAACCTGAACAGGAGAGTAAGGTTAGTAAGGGTAGCCGTGCGAAAGCAACGTAAGCCTTCTGAGACGCAGTCTAGAGTGCCAGCGAGTACATCCAGTTGTAGGAGTGCGTGTGGTGATCCAAGCGAACCGCTGGAGTATACAGCGCGTATCCTGGCGTACCCTGGAGTGCTCTGCAACCTCTAGACGGCTCAGAGGCTAATCGATCGCTAGCCGGAGTGCTTCTCACGGCAGAACTACGATCCTGTGGAGATCAGCGTGCGCTAGCCCAGCCAGCTCTAAGGTGTGCTCGGAAAGCGTTACAAGGAGTGGCGTGCCCTACAACCAGGAGTAAGAGGTACGTGAGAGTAGTCGTGCGGAAGAGCGCACGTCTTTGAGACGCAGTCTAGAGTGCGAGCGAGTACATCCAGTTGTAGGAGTGCGTGTGGTGATCCAAGCGAACCGCTGGAGTATACAGCGCGTATCCTGGCGTACCCTGGAGTGCTCTGCAACCTCTAGACGGCTCAGAGGCTAATCGATCGCTAGCCGGAGTGCTTCTCACGGCAGAACTACGATCCTGTGGAGATCAGCGTGCGCTAGCCCAGCCAGCTCTAAGGTGTGCTCGGAAAGCGTTACAAGGAGTGGCGTGCCCTACAACCAGGAGTAAGAGGTACGTGAGAGTAGTCGTGCGGAAGAGCGCACGTCTTTGAGGCGCGGTCTAGAGTGCCAGCGAGCGAATCCAGCAGTAGGAGTGGCTGTGATACTCTCGGCGAACCGCTAGAGATCACAGCGCGTATCCTGGCGTACTCTGGAGTGTTCTGCAACCTCTAGACGGCTCAGAGGCTAACCGCTCGTTAGCCGAAGTGCTCCTCACGGCACCTACGAATCCTGCGGGCTTAGCCGTGTACAGCTATAGCCTAAGAAATCACTTTGCTGTACTAAAATAGTTATATACCAACGTGAATAAACCAGTTTATATTATTAAATCTAAAAGCAGGACGAACACACAGTCGGCTGAGTGCGGCCCGGCTTAAACTCGGGGCAAACCGAAGGTTCGTTACAGTGTATATCACGATTCGATCGAGTTTGTTTCAAATAATTGATAACTATCATCGTTTTAATGTTATCGATTAAAAACCGATATCTTCATTTTGTTATAAAATTCTATTTAATTCATCTTTATAATTAGAGTCTTCCAATTTTGCATTTAGTGTTATTTGAGCCTTCTGCAATTTCGGTTTTTGTTAAACGCCCTCAAATTGCCCCTTCGCCTCAAATTGCTCAATCACGTATTTCAAGTACTAGAGACTTGTGCTTTGGCACATACACACATATGAATGTCATGATCACGCCCCACAAATTTGATCAAAATCGTTCGACTAGAAAAAAAGTTATTAAACATTTAATATCTCATATTATCGGCGTCTTGCAGCAGCAGCGAAGCTGATGAGTCATAATGCACAGTTAGCAGATTGTGTGTTGGTGCGTGCGTCTGTGTGTGTATGTATTGCTTGCTACATATGTACATACATATAAAAGTAACGGAGAATGTTAGCGGATCTTAGGAATCGCAGTTCTTCGCAGGGTTCAGGGGATCTCTTTGTCGAGCAGTCTCGACTAGAGCACTCTTACTTGTTTATATATATGTAATTTCAATTTAGTTATGCTTTTTTTACGTAATTTAAAAAAACCTCCGTCTTTTTTGGCGTTCAACAACATAATGATTTATTCGGCTAAGTCCGTTCTCAGCTTCAGCTAATGCTTACAAAACTATGTGTGTATGTATGTATGTCGTCATGTATGTATATGCATATATATATGTATATGCATATATGTATGTATTATTCGTTGCCCTTTTTGATGTGTCGTCCGTGGTTTGTGTCGTTGAAAGTGGATTCGTTGATTTGGTGACCGGGTAGGTAGCTCCTCCCCCACTGGATTGAAGTGAGGGCCATAGCGGTGGTCTGAACGAAATTAGTAGCTACTGGTGGTGGTTTTAAACGAACTCCCTTTCTGGTTCCAGAATTTGCGGTTGTTCTCTCCATTGGTGATTCCTTGTAGACAATTTGTATCCCACGTTGGGGCATACACATATACTCATGAATTTCTTATATAACTATTATTTCTATTATTCTATATTTTCTATTATAACTATTTTATTATTAATGTTTAATTGATTATTGACATTGTTTATTCATTTGTTCATGCTCCCTTGGATTTCCTTAAATTATTTTTGTGTAATAGGTATTTATATAATACATATATTGTTTTTTATAATAATTAGGTATGAAAAATCTTATTTAATTATTTTTTTTTTGTGTTTTTGTGTTTTATCTTATATATATATGTACATGTTTTTATACCCTGAACCCATTGAAAATGGGAAAAAAGGGTATAATGGTTTTGTGAAAATGTATGTAACAGGCAGAAGGAGGCGTGGCAGACCCCACAAAGTATATATATTCTTGATCAGGGAGAGAAGCCGAGTCGAATGAGCCCTGTCCGTCTGTCTGTCTGTCCGTCTGTCCGTCCGTCCGTCTGTCCGTCTGTCCGTATGTTTGAACGCGTCGATCTCAGAAGATATAAGAGCTAGAGACTTCAAATTTTTTTTGGAAGTTCGTGTATAGTACGATTCGATCGAGTTTGTTTCAAATATTCGATAACTATAATCGTTTTAATGTTATCGATTAAAAACCGATATCTTCATTTAGTTATAAAATTCTATTTAATTCATCTTTCTAGCTAGAGTCTTCAAATTTTGCATTTAGTGTTATTTGAGCCTTCTGTCGGTTTTCGGTTTTTGTTAAATTTTGGATGCCAAGCCCTCAAATTGCCCCTTCGCCTCAAATTGCTAAATCACGTATTTCAAATACTAGAGACTTGTGCTTTGGCACATACACACATAGTGAGTGTGAGGAACATTATATGCAGGCACGTCACAACCTGTATACTTGCATGTATTTGCTGTGCATTTATATGGGTGGGCGTGCAGGCATATAAATGTTCCACACAGCGACGCGAGTACGGTAAGAGCGACCCTCGCGACTGGAAAGGGTCAAAGGCGAGCGATGAGTCGTCTCGCTCGCTCTTACCAATTCAGCGATTTACTCGCGTCGCACTCTCTGCGTTGATCGTGCACCGCTAGCCGAAGTGCCGTTCGTAGCCGCGAGAAAGTAGCTATTACTTTCACTCGCAGGCGTGTAACGGTGCTTCGGCCAATGAGAGACTGCCACGCGATCACGCGTATTTGGCGTCGCGCAAAATCAGGCGATGTTGCCGTTAAGGCAGAAACGAAGAGGAGACAGGCCCCGCTACAGAGAGCCGAGCCAGGCCCCGCTCCAGAGCCGAAGCAGGGCCTGCGGCGCTGCTATAAAAAGGCGCCCACGGCTCGGCACTGGGTCAGTCAATTCCAGTGAAAAAGTGAAAGTGCCGAGCGTCAACGGAGTGAAAAGTATAAAGTGAAACGAAGTGCAACGAAGGACAACGAAGGACAACGAGGGACATAAAGGACATCGTGGGATACATACAAGGATATTCAGAGGAATATCCTGGACGCATACCAAACCGTATCCTTGAGGACAGAGGTACGGCCGGCAGCTGGTGCTAGAGCAGTGTAACCTGAACAGGAGAGTAAGGTTAGTAAGGGTAGCCGTGCGAAAGCAACGTAAGCCTTCTGAGACGCAGTCTAGAGTGCCAGCGAGTACATCCAGTTGTAGGAGTGCGTGTGGTGATCCAAGCGAACCGCTGGAGTATGCAGCGCGTATCCTGGCGTACCCTGGAGTGCTCTGCAACCTCTAGACGGCTCAGAGGCTAATCGATCGCTAGCCGGAGTGCTTCTCACGGCAGAACTACGATCCTGTGGAGATCAGCGTGCGCTAGCCCAGCCAGCTCTAAGGTGTGCTCGGAAAGCGTTACAAGGAGTGGCGTGCCCTACAACCAGGAGTAAGAGGTACGTGAGAGTAGTCGTGCGGAAGAGCGCACGTCTTTGAGACGCAGTCTAGAGTGCGAGCGAGTACATCCAGTTGTAGGAGTGCGTGTGGTGATCCAAGCGAACCGCTGGAGTATACAGCGCGTATCCTGGCGTACCCTGGAGTGCTCTGCAACCTCTAGACGGCTCAGAGGCTAATCGATCGCTAGCCGGAGTGCTTCTCACGGCAGAACTACGATCCTGTGGAGATCAGCGTGCGCTAGCCCAGCCAGCTCTAAGGTGTGCTCGGAAAGCGTTACAAGGAGTGGCGTGCCCTACAACCAGGAGTAAGAGGTACGTGAGAGTAGTCGTGCGGAAGAGCGCACGTCTTTGAGGCGCGGTCTAGAGTGCCAGCGAGGGAATCCAGCAGTAGGAGTGGCTGTGATACTCTCGGCGAACCGCTAGAGATCACAGCGCGTATCCTGGCGTACTCTGGAGTGTTCTGCAACCTCTAGACGGCTCAGAGGCTAACCGCTCGTTAGCCGAAGTGCTCCTCACGGCACCTACGAATCCTGCGGGCTTAGCCGTGTACAGCTATAGCCTAAGAAATCACTTTGCTGTACTAAAATAGTTATATACCAACGTGAATAAACCAGTTTATATTATTAAATCTAAAAGCAGGACTTATTATTTATCGGCAGGCGCCCAACATATAAATTTGTTGGCACGAACACACAGTCGGCTGAGTGCGGCCCGGCTTAAACTCGGGGCAAACCGAAGGTTCGTTACAGTGTATATCACGATTCGATCGAGTTTGTTTCAAATAATTGATAACTATCATCGTTTTAATGTTATCGATTAAAAACCGATATCTTCATTTTGTTATAAAATTCTATTTAATTCATCTTTATAGTTAGAGTCTTCCAATTTTGCATTTAGTGTTATTTGAGCCTTCTGCAATTTCGGTTTTTGCTAAACGCCCTCAAATTGCCCCTTCGCCTCAAATTGCTCAATCACGTATTTCAAGTACTAGAGACTTGTGCTTTGGCACATACACACATATGAATGTCATGATCACGCCCCACAAATTTGATCAAAATCGTTCGACTAGAAAAAAAGTTATTAAACATTTAATATCTCATATTATCGGCGTCTTGCAGCAGCAGCGAAGCTGATGAGTCATAATGCACAGTTAGCAGATTGTGTGTTGGTGCGTGCGTCTGTGTGTGTATGTATTGCTTGCTACATATGTACATACATATAAAAGTAACGGAGAATGTTAGCGGATCTTAGGAATCGCAGTTCTTCGCAGGGTTCAGGGGATCTCTTTGTCGAGCAGTCTCGACTAGAGCACTCTTACTTGTTTATATATATGTAATTTCAATTTAGTTATGCTTTTTTTACGTAATTTAAAAAAACCTCCGTCTTTTTTGGCGTTCAACAACATAATGATTTATTCGGCTAAGTCCGTTCTCAGCTTCAGCTAATGCTTACAAAACTATGTGTGTATGTATGTATGTCGTCATGTATGTATATGCATATATATATGTATATGCATATATGTATGTATTATTCGTTGCCCTTTTTGATGTGTCGTCCGTGGTTTGTGTCGTTGAAAGTGGATTCGTTGATTTGGTGACCGGGTAGGTAGCTCCTCCCCCACTGGATTGAAGTGAGGGCCATAGCGGTGGTCTGAACGAAATTAGTAGCTACTGGTGGTGGTTTTAAACGAACTCCCTTTCTGGTTCCAGAATTTGCGGTTGTTCTCTCCATTGGTGATTCCTTGTAGACAATTTGTATCCCACGTTGGGGCATACACATATACTCATGAATTTCTTATATAACTATTATTTCTATTATTCTATATTTTCTATTATAACTATTTTATTATTAATGTTTAATTGATTATTGACATTGTTTATTCATTTGTTCATGCTCCCTTGGATTTCCTTAAATTATTTTTGTGTAATAGGTATTTATATAATACATATATTGTTTTTTATAATAATTAGGTATGAAAAATCTTATTTAATTATTTTTTTTTGTGTTTTTGTGTTTTATCTTATATATATGTACATGTTTTTATACCCTGAACCCATTGAAAATGGGAAAAAAGGGTATAATGGTTTTGTGAAAATGTATGTAACAGGCAGAAGGAGGCGTGGCAGACCCCAAAAAGTATATATATTCTTGATCAGGAGAGAAGCCGAGTCGAATGAGCCCTGTCCGTCTGTCTGTCTGTCCGTCCGTCTGTCCGTCTGTCCGTATGTTTGAACGCGTCGATCTCAGAAGATATAAGAGCTATAGACTTCAAATTTTTTTTGGAAGTTCGTGTATAGTACGATTCGATCGAGTTTGTTTCAAATATTCGATAACTATAATCGTTTTAATGTTATCGATTAAAAACCGATATCTTCATTTAGTTATAAAATTCTATTTAATTCATCTTTCTAGCTAGAGTCTTCAAATTTTGCATTTAGTGTTATTTGAGCCTTCTGTCGGTTTTCGGTTTTTGTTAAATTTTGGATGCCAAGCCCTCAAATTGCCCCTTCGCCTCAAATTGCTAAATCACGTATTTCAAATACTAGAGACTTGTGCTTTGGCACATACACACATAGTGAGTGTGAGGAACATTATATGCAGGCACGTCACAACCTGTATACTTGCATGTATTTGCTGTGCATTTATATGGGTGGGCGTGCAGGCATATAAATGTTCCACACAGCGACGCGAGTACGGTAAGAGCGACCCTCGCGACTGGAAAGGGTCAAAGGCGAGCGATGAGTCGTCTCGCTCGCTCTTACCAATTCAGCGATTTACTCGCGTCGCACTCTCTGCGTTGATCGTGCACCGCTAGCCGAAGTGCCGTTCGTAGCCGCGAGAAAGTAGCTATTACTTTCACTCGCAGGCGTGTAACGGTGCTTCGGCCAATGAGAGACTGCCACGCGATCACGCGTATTTGGCGTCGCGCAAAATCAGGCGATGTTGCCGTTAAGGCAGAAACGAAGAGGAGACAGGCCCCGCTACAGAGAGCCGAGCCAGGCCCCGCTCCAGAGCCGAAGCAGGGCCTGCGGCGCTGCTATAAAAAGGCGCCCACGGCTCGGCACTGGGTCAGTCAATTCCAGTGAAAAAGTGAAAGTGCCGAGCGTCAACGGAGTGAAAAGTATAAAGTGAAACGAAGTGCAACGAAGGACAACGAAGGACAACGAGGGACATAAAGGACATCGTGGGATACATACAAGGATATTCAGAGGAATATCCTGGACGCATACCAAACCGTATCCTTGAGGACAGAGGTACTGCCGGCAGCTGGTGCTAGAGCAGTGTAACCTGAACAGGAGAGTGAGGTTAGTAAGGGTAGCCGTGCGAAAGCAACGTAAGCCTTCTGAGACGCAGGCTAGAGTGCCAGCGAGTACACCCAGTTGTAGGAGTGCGTGTGGTGATCCAAGCGAACCGCTGGAGTATGCAGCGCGTATCCTGGCGTACCCTGGAGTGCTCTGCAACCTCTAGACGGCTCAGAGGCTAATCGATCGCTAGCCGGAGTGCTTCTCACGGCAGAACTACGATCCTGTGGAGATCAGCGTGCGCTAGCCCAGCCAGCTCTAAGGTGTGCTCGGAAAGCGTTACAAGGAGTGGCGTGCCCTACAACCAGGAGTAAGAGGTACGTGAGAGTAGTCGTGCGGAAGAGCGCACGTCTTTGAGACGCAGTCTAGAGTGCGAGCGAGTACATCCAGTTGTAGGAGTGCGTGTGGTGATCCAAGCGAACCGCTGGAGTATGCAGCGCGTATCCTGGCGTACCCTGGAGTGCTCTGCAACCTCTAGACGGCTCAGAGGCTAATCGATCGCTAGCCGGAGTGCTTCTCACGGCAGAACTACGATCCTGTGGAGATCAGCGTGCGCTAGCCCAGCCAGCTCTAAGGTGTGCTCGGAAAGCGTTACAAGGAGTGGCGTGCCCTACAACCAGGAGTAAGAGGTACGTGAGAGTAGTCGTGCGGAAGAGCGCACGTCTTTGAGGCGCGGTCTAGAGGGCCAGCGAGCGAATCCAGCAGTAGGAGTGGCTGTGATACTCTCGGCGAACCGCTAGAGATCACAGCGCGTATCCTGGCGTACTCTGGAGTGTTCTGCAACCTCTAGACGGCTCAGAGGCTAACCGCTCGTTAGCCGAAGTGCTCCTCACGGCACCTACGAATCCTGCGGGCTTAGCCGTGTACAGCTATAGCCTAAGAAATCACTTTGATGTACTAAAATAGTTATATACCAACGTGAATAAACCAGTTTATATTATTAAATCTAAAAGCAGGACTTATTATTTATCGGCAGGCGCCCAACATATAAATTTGTTGGCACGAACACACAGTCGGCTGAGTGCGGCCCGGCTTAAACTCGGGGCAAACCGAAGGTTCGTTACAGTGTATATCACGATTCGATCGAGTTTGTTTCAAATAATTGATAACTATCATCGTTTTAATGTTATCGATTAAAAACCGATATCTTCATTTAGTTATAAAATTCTATTTAATTCATCTTTATAGTTAGAGTCTTCCAATTTTGCATTTAGTGTTATTTGAGCCTTCTGCAATTTCGGTTTTTGTTAAATTTTGGATGCCACGCCCTCAAATTTCCCCTTCGCCTCAAATTGCTAAATAACGTATTTCAAGTACTAGAGACTTGTGCTTTGGCACATACACACATATGAATGTCATGATCACGCCCCACAAATTTGATCAAAATCGTTCGACTAGAAATAAAGTTATTAAACATTAAATATCTCTTATTATCGGCGTCTTGCAGCAGCAGCGAAGCTGATGAGTCATAATGCACAGTTAGCAGATTGTGTGTTGGTGCGTGCGTCTGTGTGTGTATGTATTGCTTGCTACATATGTACATACATATAAAAGTAACGGAGAATGTTAGCGGATCTTAGGAATCGCAGTTCTTCGCAGAGTTCAGGGGATCTCTTTGTCGAGCAGTCTCGACTAGAGCACTCTTACTTGTTTATATATATGTAATTTCAATTTAGTTATGCTTTTTTTACGTAATTTAAAAAAACCTCCGTCTTTTTTGGCGTTCAACAACATAATGATTTATTCGGCTAAGTCCGTTCTCAGCTTCAGCTAATGCTTACAAAACTATGTGTGTATGTATGTATGTCGTCATGTATGTATATGCATATATATATGTATATGCATATATGTATGTATTATTCGTTGCCCTTTTTGATGTGTCGTCCGTGGTTTGTGTCGTTGAAAGTGGATTCGTTGATTTGGTGACCGGGTAGGTAGCTCCTCCCCCACTGGATTGAAGTGAGGGCCATAGCGGTGGTCTGAACGAAATTAGTAGCTACTGGTAGTGGTTTTAAACGAACTCCCTTTCTGGTTCCAGAATTTGCGGTTGTTCTCTCCATTGGTGATTCCTTGTAGACAATTTGTATCCCACGTTGGGGCATACACATATACTCATGAATTTCTTATATAACTATTATTTCTATTATTCTATATTTTCTATTATAACTATTTTATTATTAATGTTTAATTGATTATTGACATTGTTTATTCATTTGTTCATGCTCCCTTGGATGTCCTTAAATTATTTTTGTGTAATAGGTATTTATATAATACATATATTGTTTTTTATAATAATTAGGTATGAAAAATCTTATTTAATTATTTTTTTTTTTGTGTTTTTGTGTTTTATCTTATATATATATGTACATGTTTTTATACCCTGAACCCATTGAAAATGGGAAAAAAGGGTATAATGGTTTTGTGAAAATGTATGTAACAGGCAGAAGGAGGCGTGGCAGACCCCACAAAGTATATATATTCTTGATCAGGGAGAGAAGCCGAGTCGAATGAGCCCTGTCCGTCTGTCTGTCTGTCCGTCTGTCCGTCCGTCCGTCTGTCCGTCTGTCCGTATGTTTGAACGCGTCGATCTCAGAAGATATAAGAGCTAGAGACTTCAAATTTTTTTTGGAAGTTCGTGTATAGTACGATTCGATCGAGTTTGTTTCAAATATTCGATAACTATAATCGTTTTAATGTTATCGATTAAAAACCGATATCTTCATTTAGTTATAAAATTCTATTTAATTCATCTTTCTAGCTAGAGTCTTCAAATTTTGCATTTAGTGTTATTTGAGCCTTCTGTCGGTTTTCGGTTTTTGTTAAATTTTGGATGCCAAGCCCTCAAATTGCCCCTTCGCCTCAAATTGCTAAATCACGTATTTCAAATACTAGAGACTTGTGCTTTGGCACATACACACATAGTGAGTGTGAGGAACATTATATGCAGGCACGTCACAACCTGTATACTTGCATGTATTTGCTGTGCATTTATATGGGTGGGCGTGCAGGCATATAAATGTTCCACACAGCGACGCGAGTACGGTAAGAGCGACCCTCGCGACTGGAAAGGGTCAAAGGCGAGCGATGAGTCGTCTCGCTCGCTCTTACCAATTCAGCGATTTACTCGCGTCGCACTCTCTGCGTTGATCGTGCACCGCTAGCCGAAGCGCCGTTCGTAGCCGCGAGAAAGTAGCTATTACTTTCACTCGCAGGCGTGTAACGGTGCTTCGGCCAATGAGAGGCTGCCACGCGATCACGCGTATTTGGCGTCGAGCAAAATCAGGCGATGTTGCCGTTAAGGCAGAAACGAAGAGGAGACAGGCCCCGCTACAGAGAGCCGAGCCAGGCCCCGCTCCAGAGCCGAAGCAGGGCCTGCGACGCTGCTATAAAAAGGCGCCCACGGCTCGGCACTGGGTCAGTCAATTCCAGTGAAAAAGTGAAAGTGCCGAGCGTCAACGGAGTGAAAAGTATAAAGTGAAACGAAGTGCAACGAAGGACAACGAAGGACAACGAGGGACATAAAGGACATCGTGGGATACATACAAGGATATTCAGAGGAATATCCTGGACGCATACCAAACCGTATCCTTGAGGACAGAGGTACGGCCGGCAGCTGGTGCTAGAGCAGTGTAACCTGAACAGGAGAGTAAGGTTAGTGAGGGTAGCCGTGCGAAAGCAACGTAAGCCTTCTGAGACGCAGGCTAGAGTGCCAGCGAGTACACCCAGTTGTAGGAGTGCGTGTGGTGATCCAAGCGAACCGCTGGAGTATACAGCGCGTATCCTGGCGTACCCTGGAGTGTTCTGCAACCTCTAGACGGCTCAGAGGCTAATCGATCGCTAGCCGGAGTGCTTCTCACGGCAGAACTACGATCCTGTGGAGATCAGCGTGCGCTAGCCCAGCCAGCTCTAAGGTGTGCTCGGAAAGCGTTACAAGGAGTGGCGTGCCCTACAACCAGGAGTAAGAGGTACGTGAGAGTAGTCGTGCGGAAGAGCGCACGTCTTTGAGACGCAGTCTAGAGTGCGAGCGAGTACATCCAGTTGTAGGAGTGCGTGTGGTGATCCAAGCGAACCGCTGGAGTATACAGCGCGTATCCTGGCGTACTCTGGAGTGTTCTGCAACCTCTAGACGGCTCAGAGGCTACCCGCTCATTAGCCGAAGTGCTCCTCACGGCACCTACGAATCCTGCGGGCTTAGCCGTGTACAGCTATAGCCTAAGAAATCACTTTGCTGTACTAAATTAGTTATATACCAACGTGAATAAACCAGTTTATATTATTAAATCTAAAAGCAGGACTTATTATTTATCGGCAGGCGCCCAACATATAAATTTGTTGGCACGAACACACAGTCGGCTGAGTGCGTCCCGGCTTAAACTCGGGGCAAACCGAAGGTTCGTTACAACTGGCGCCCAACGTGGGGCCCGACGATAAATAGAGTCGATTTAAGTGCTTTTAGAAAAATATAAATATGGTACGAGCGTGGGTATATAACCTTAAGAAGGAGGAGGTGATACGCTACGGCCTGGAGTTCGGAGTGAGCCTGTCAGGCACTCTGGACACAATGCGGAGGCAATTCGGCGAGTGGGTCGACGAGCATGAGGGAAGGATTCCATTTTCCCTGAGGCTCGCCGACATTGCAGCCCTCCATGGGCGACGGTCGCCACGAAGAGAGGAAATGTTGACCGCCGTCGAGGAAGAGGATCTGGAGGATCGAGAGGAGAGGACACAAGGCCCGCGAGTGTCACTACCATCCACTAGTGCCGCCGCTGCTCGCCTTAATGAGACCCAGCAAGGACCCTGGAAAGCCACATCCACTCCACAGCCCGAAATAAGGACGCGAGAGCCGAGTTTGGCAGGGCTCGAGTATGCCAAGGTGGCCAAACAGGTGCGCGAATGGGGCTTCCGATTTGATGGCACATCGAAGCCTCTGGAATTTCTGGAGCAGGTGGAGTGGTCGGCCGACACATATGGACTAAATCTGGACCTGATTCCGAGGGCGATGCCGGAGCTGCTCAAAGGCATGGCCCTGAAATGGTACGTGGCCAATAATCGACACTGGACGTCGTGGGAAGCATTCGTGAGCAGCTTCCAGAGATTCTTCTTGCCGAGAGACTACCTGGAGAACATTAAGGAGGAAGTCTCGAGGCGGAAGCAGATGCTGGGTGAGGCGTTCAAGCTGTATATGGTGGAAATGCAGACCCTGATGAGGCCACTACGCTATGCGGCGGATCGGGAGATGAAGCTGATATATAATGTCAGCTTGCCGGATCTGCGCGCTTATGCTCGGCCTTACCAGTTCCGGAGCCTGACGGAGCTGATGATGCTGGCGGACGAGTTCGAGGACTTGGAGAGGGATCGGGAGAAGCTGAGGCAGCAACAAAGGCAGAGCAAGCCCAGATTGATGGCTATGGGCGACGCTGAATGCGAAGGTGAGTCCACCTACCACCGCAGCATGGCCGCCGAAGAAGCGTGTCCACGGCCGGCACCAAGAACTGGTGTGGCAGGGCCAAGGACGCACATCCCGAATCCTGCCAGGGCGTGCCGTATGTGTGGCCAAGAGGGCCACTTCGCCGTGGAATGCCGCAATGAAGCGCTAAAGTTTTGCTGGCAATGTGGGCGCATTGGGGTGAGAACGATTGCCTGTTGCCAGTCGGGAAACGGGCTGAGGCACCCGCCATCCAGGGGCGAGCGGGAGCAGCGTCGCGGCGGCCCCAGGCACTGATAGGCCAGCTCGTGGATGAAGGCACACAGATCTCGGCGATCGTAGCCATCGGAGCAGAGGAGCTTAAGGCTACGATCGACACTGGAGCCACCAGCAGTTTCGTGAGCGAGAAACTGGCAGGCAGGCTCCGAGGATTTGGTGTGCTGCGCACCACACGGAGGCGCATCCGGCTGGCGGACGGCAGTTGTTGTCAAGTGGAGGCAGCGTTGGAGTTGGAAATCAGACTGGGGGCACAGCAGGTCGTCATGCCACTGCTCATATTACCAGGTGTGATCGATGATCTGGTACTGGGCTGGGATTTCTTGGCCAGGATGGGCTGCACGCTGGAATGCGGCGGCTTGAGTCTGAGGATCGGGCCCAGAGATTCGCAGCCCAATGAGCCAGTGGAGACGAAGTTGTCGGTGGCAGTCGCCAGTGCGGAGGTGGAGCCCAGAAGCCAAATGGAGGCGAATCCAGGATCGGCACACCCACTTCATGAGGATGTGGAGGTGGACGCGTTCCTGAGGCAGGAATTGGCCAAATTCCAGCAGATTAAGGGCACCACTGACATCACCGAGCACCGGATCACGATGCACGACAAGCGGCCAATAAAGCAGCGATATTTCCCTAAGAACCCGAAGATGCAGGCGGAGATCAACAACCAGGTAGATGAGCTCCTGGCTAAAGGATGCATAGAGCCCTCGAAGAGCCCGCACAGCGCTACCATAGTGATGGTGCGGAAGAAGAACGGCAAGCTCAACAGCCGATCTGTAAAAGATGCATATCCGCTGCCTCGAGTGCATCACATTCTGGACCAGCTTCGAGAGGCTCGCTACATAACGAGCCTGGACTTGAAGGATGGGTATTGGCAGATACCCATGGAGGAGGCCAGCCGACCACTCACGGCATTTACAGTTCCAGGAAAGGGGCTGTTCCAATGGAAGGTGATGCCGTTCGGCCTTCATTCAGCACCAGCGACTTTCCAGAGGGCTCTGGATCAAGTCATTGGCCCAGAGATGATGCCGCATGCTTTTGCGTACCTCGATGATATCATCGTCATTGGGAGGACCCGCCAGGAGCATATGAACAACCTGCGAGAGGTGTTCCGGCGGCTGAGAGCTGCCAATTTGAAGATCAACATCGACAAGTGCGATTTCTTCAAAAAGGAGCTGAAATATCTGGGCCACAAGGTGACGGAACATGGCATTCGTACGGACCCAGAAAAGGTTGCCGCGATTGCGGAACTTAAGCCTCCCGCAAACGTGAAGGAGTTGCGACAATATGTAGGCGTGGCATCCTGGTATCGCCGCTTTGTGCCTGACTTTGCGACCACAGTACACCCACTCAATGCGCTGTTGAAGAAAGGAGTCAAGTGGGAGTGGACCGAGGAGCGTCAGAGGGCTTTTGACACAGTAAAGGCCAAGCTGACGGAATCACCAGTCTTGGCATGCCCGGATTTTTCGAAGCCGTTCTGCTTACAGACGGATGCGAGCAACTATGGGCTCGGCGCAATTCTGACGCAAACTTCAGAGGATGGAGAGAGGGTCATCTCCTATGCCAGTCGGACACTGAATAGCGCGGAGCGGAACTATTCAGCAACGGAGAAGGAATGCCTGGCGATCGTCTGGGGCATCCGGAAGTTGAGGCCTTACTTGGAAGGCTATCACTTCGTGGTGGTGACCGATCACATGGCGCTGAAGTGGCTCAGCTCCATTGAGAGTCCTTCAGGCAGAATCGCCAGATGGGCATTGGAGCTACAACAATTTGACTTCGAGATCCGGTACAGGAAGGGCAAGCAAAATGTAGTAGCCGATGCTCTGTCGCGACAGCCTCTGGAGGAAGCAGTTTGCCGCTTGGTCGCAAGCAAAAGCCAATCAGCTGGGACGGGATGTCGCTGGATGGCTAAGCGTCGCCGAGATCTCCACCAAAACGCACAGAATATATACAGGCACATTCCTCATCAAGCTGGCCATGAAGATGTGGCTGCGTGGAAGCTATGCGTGCCGAGCGAGCAGAGCAAGCAGGTTCTGGAAGAGAACCACGATGCGGCCACCGCCGGTCACCTGGGAAGCCGGAAGACGATTGCTCGAGTGGCAGCAAGATACTACTGGCCCGGTATGTATCGAGACGTGCGAGGATACGTGCAGCGCTGCGAGCTATGTCAGCGCTACAAGGCCTCCAGGCGGCCGGACAGATGCTGACCCAGATCCCTGAGGAGCCATGGGTGACGGTGTGCGCCGACTTTGTCCGGACCGCTACCCAGGTCGAAGCACGGTAACACCATGCTCTTGGTGTTCATCGACAGATTCTCCAAGTGGACGGAGATGGTGCCGTTGAGAAGCGCAAATACAGCGGCGCTTCAAAAGGAATTCAGGGAGCGGATCGTGGCCAGATTTGGAGTGCCGAAAGTGCTCATCACGGATAATGGCACTCAATTCACGAGCCGTGCCTTCAAGGGATTCTTGGATGAGCTAGGAGTGCATCATCAGTTGACGGCGCCATACACGCCTCAAGAGAATCCCACGGAGAGGGCCAATCGCACGGTCAAGACGATGATCGCTCAATTTGCGGGCAGCGATCAACGTTGTTGGGACGAGGCGCTACCAGAGTTGACACTGGCCGTCAACAGCAGCGTCTCGGCCTCTACAGGGTATTCCGCAGCCTTCCTCACTCAAGGACGTGAGCCAAGGTTACCGAAGGCCTTGTTTGACGCACAGACTGTGGGAACAGGCCAGGCAACACAAGCACCCACGGAGAGAGCCACCAAATTGGCTGAAGTGTACCAGATTGTAAGGCGAAATCTGGAAAAGGCGGCTCAGGATCAGGCGCGACATTACAATCTGAGGCGGCGACAGTGGAAACCAGCCATAGGGGACAGGGTGTGGGCGAAAGAGCGCCACCTGTCTAATGCCGCTGAAGGATTTGCGGCAAAACTGGCTCCACGATACGGAGGACCGTATACAGTGGTCAGTTTCATCTCGCCGGTCATATGCCGGATCAAGGCGGAGACTGATAAGCACAGCCGGACAGCTCATGTGTCCGATCTGAAGCCATATCAGGCGGAGGCGGGTGAGTCTGAGCACATTATTTAAAAAAAAAAAAAAAAAAAAAAAAGCGGTGAATACACATAGCTATGTGTATTGTTGTTGTTATTGCCACCCGAGTTTATTAAAAAAATTTTGTTAAAAATTGTGCAATATTTATATATTGATTTCAAAACAAAAACGCATAAAATCGGCAACAGCGCAAGAGCATTAAGAATATCAGCGCGCGCACGAAATAACGCCGAAAACAACAACAATCGCAGCTGGAATAGTATTCCCGCAAACAACAACAGTGTCAGCTGTAACTGAGGCGAGCCCTCTTTAGGGCAAACAACAACAGTATCAGCTGTAACTGTAGGGAGCCCGCGCCAAACAAAACAACAACAGTGTCAACTGTAACTGTGATGCGAGAGAGCGCCGTCACAAACAACAACAATCTCGGCTGCACAGAGCGGCTCATGAAGACGAGCGAAAAAGCAAATGCGAAACGGACACCACCACACACGTAGATTTGCGTACGCCCACGCACTTGCAAATGCACATGCACGCTCAAGCCACGGCGAGAGCATTGGAACAGTGGAGAGCGAGAGAGAGAGAGTAAAATAAAACAACAATGCGGCCGGGCACAGAGGCCAATGAACTCGGGCAGCTGAGCGGCGATCGCTACGGCCGAGGCGAGGCGAAGCTCGCGAGAGCAAGCGAACGCCTGCAGCTGTGCTGAGAAAAAGAGCGGCTACAACAATAACAACAAGCGCGCATCGCACGAGCATAGCCCTAATATGCAAAACGGGCAACAACAAAACAGCTGGAATCGGCAAACATAGCCCAAACATGTAAAACGGGCAACAACAACCATATGCGACCGTCAAGGGCAAAAAAAAGGCAAAGGCGCGAATTAGGCGACAAAGATAGGGACCTGGAAGTCAGCGCTAAGGATGGGTGGTTAGAAGTGTGCACCCCGCGCTAGAAAGGGAGCAGTGGAGGGCACAGGATCCGTTAAGTGCTGTCGCCCGCTCGGCCAGCAGAGCGGCGGCAGAGGCTATAAAAGGGCGTGTTGGTGGCAGTCCAGAGGGCGACAGCAACGTGGAAGGTGATAGCGACGTGGGAGTGACATCGACGTGGGAGAGAAGCACGTCTGGAGTGTTGGCAGACTCAAGGGAATGGGCTCGCAGGAGATTTCAGCGCCAGACTTCTGCTACGTAGCTGGAGGGTCTGGGTAGGGAAGCTAGGGCATCGGCAGAAGAGACGAGGCCGATCCTCGTGCACTGGCCAGCGAATCTGCTGGAGCTGTGCGCGAATGAGGAGTATGCCAAACCGTCTGCCCGGTGCCAGCGTGGCGACACCCCAGAGCCAGCTCACGAACGTTGTCTGGTGCACCGAAATTTCCCGCGGAGCCCGGTATACCCATTAGTGGGTACCCGAGGGTGAGAGGAGTCATTCGCCAGGGGCCAAAGCTGGCAAATCTCGCCCAGAAGTTGCCACGCAAAATTGGAGGCGCCGCCACAGCAGCCAATACACGGCCACAACACAGCCGGGTGGCTGGCGGCGCGTGCAAAAGGAAACAGGGTCATCTCCTGCAGCGGCGGACGGAGCATGGCCAAAGGGGCATCAAGGAGTGAAGCTGCCTAAAAACCGAGGAAGTTTTATTAGAATTTGGTAAATATTTTAATAAAACACTTTGTTTTGCTTACCAGTTGTTGTGACAGTGTTGCCAGCAGGGTGTCGATCAGCAGTGAGTACGGCGTTGCCACTGGGTGGATCGACATCGCGTGCCAGGTGGCAACACTGAGCAATGCGGTGGAGCAAAACAAAGAGGAGCAGAACGGTTTGAGTGGCGCCAAATTTAAAAAAACTTCGGACAAATTTAAAACACGAAAGTTTCGTGTTTACCGAAGAAAGAGGGGAGTGTGAGGAACATTATATGCAGGCACGTCACAACCTGTATACTTGCATGTATTTGCTGTGCATTTATATGGGTGGGCGTGCAGGCATATAAATGTTCCACACAGCGACGCGAGTACGGTAAGAGCGACCCTCGCGACTGGAAAGGGTCAAAGGCGAGCGATGAGTCGTCTCGCTCGCTCTTACCAATTCAGCGATTTACTCGCGTCGCACTCTCTGCGTTGATCGTGCACCGCTAGCCGAAGTGCCGTTCGTAGCCGCGAGAAAGTAGCTATTACTTTCACTCGCAGGCGTGTAACGGTGCTTCGGCCAATGAGAGGCTGCCACTCGATCACGCGTATTTGGCGTCGAGCAAAATCAGGCGATGTTGCCGTTAAGGCAGAAACGAAGAGGAGACAGGCCCCGCTACAGAGAGCCGAGCCAGGCCCCGCTCCAGAGCCGAAGCAGGGCCTGCGACGCTGCTATAAAAAGGCGCCCACGGCTCGGCACTGGGTCAGTCAATTCCAGTGAAAAAGTGAAAGTGCCGAGCGTCAACGGAGTGAAAAGTATAAAGTGAAACGAAGTGCAACGAAGGACAACGAAGGACAACGAGGGACATAAAGGACATCGTGGGATACATACAAGGATATTCAGAGGAATATCCTGGACGCATACCAAACCGTATCCTTGAGGACAGAGGTACGGCCGGCAGCTGGTGCTAGAGCAGTGTAACCTGAACAGGAGAGTAAGGTTAGTGAGGGTAGCCGTGCGAAAGCAACGTAAGCCTTCTGAGACGCAGTCTAGAGTGCCAGCGAGTACATCCAGTTGTAGGAGTGCGTGTGGTGATCCAAGCGAACCGCTGGAGTATACAGCGCGTATCCTGGCGTACCCTGGAGTGCTCTGCAACCTCTAGACGGCTCAGAGGCTAATCGATCGCTAGCCGGAGTGCTTCTCACGGCAGAACTACGATCCTGTGCAGATCAGCGTGCGCTAGCCCAGCCAGCTCTAAGGTGTGCTCGGAAAGCGTTACAAGGAGTGGCGTGCCCTACAACCAGGAATAAGAGGTACGTGAGAGTAGTCGTGCGGAAGAGCGCACGTCTTTGAGACGCAGTCTAGAGTGCCAGCGAGTACATCCAGTTGTAGGAGTGCGTGTGGTGATCCAAGCGAACCGCTGGAGTATACAGCGCGTATCCTGGCGTACCCTGGAGTGCTCTGCAACCTCTAGACGGCTCAGAGGCTAATCGATCGCTAGCCGGAGTGCTTCTCAAGACAGAACTACGATCCTGTGGAGATCAGCGTGCGCTAGCCCAGCCAGCTCTAAGGTGTGCTCGGAAAGCGTTACAAGGAGTGGCGTGCCCTACAACCAGGAGTAAGAGGTACGTGAGAGTAGTCGTGCGGAAGAGCGCACGTCTTTGAGGCGCGGTCTAGAGTGCCAGCGAGCGAATCCAGCAGTAGGAGTGCCTGTGATACTCTCGGCGAACCGCTAGAGATCACAGCGCGTATCCTGGCGTACTCTGGAGTGTTCTGCAACCTCTAGACGGCTCAGAGGCTAACCGCTCGTTAGCCGAAGTGCTCCTCACGGCACCTACGAATCCTGCGGGCTTAGCCGTGTACAGCTATAGCCTAAGAAATCACTTTGCTGTACTAAAATAGTTATATACCAACGTGAATAAACCAGTTTATATTATTAAATCTAAAAGCAGGACTTATTATTTATCGGCAGGCGCCCAACATATAAATTTGTTGGCACGAACACACAGTCGGCTGAGTGCGTCCCGGCTTAAACTCGGGGCAAACCGAAGGTTCGTTACAGTGTATATCACGATTCGATCGAGTTTGTTTCAAATAATTGATAACTATCATCGTTTTAATGTTATCGATTAAAAACCGATATCTTCATTTAGTTATAAAATTCTATTTAATTCATCTTTATAGTTAGAGTCTTCCAATTTTGCATTTAGTGTTATTTGAGCCATCTGCAATTTCGGTTTTTATTATATTTTGGATGCCACGCCCTCAAATTTCCCCTTTGCCTCAAATTGCTAAATCACGTATTTCAAGTACTAGAGACTTGTACTTTGGCACATACACACTTATGAATGATCATGATCACGCCCAACAAATTTGATAAAAATCGTTCGACTAGGAAAAAAGTCATTAAACATTTAATATCCCATATTATCGGCGTCTTGCAGCAGCAGCGAAGCTGATGAGTCATAATGCACATTTAGCAGATTGTATGCTTGTGCCTGCGTCTGTGTGTGTTCTTGTGCGTGCGTCTGTGTGTGTGTATGTACTGCTTGCTACATATGTACATACATGTTAACGCCGGAGGTCGTCCAGTTGAACGTTTTGGCTCCAGTGTTTCATTTTTCTCCGCGCGGCTTATAATATTGTAAACGGTCATCTTCGATATTGCAAACATTTCTGCAACCTCCGCGACCGATTTTCCTATGGAGTGATTATAATAAACCAATTGAATCATCGCTTCCCTGGCATTCGCTTCCCTGGCATTCTTAATTTGTTTAAATTTGTTCAAGACTGAATCGATAATTACAAAATATGACGAAATTCTTCAGAACATAGCATTAGCCACAGCTGTGCACATTGAAATCGCCGAAAACAACGGTAAATGCGAATTTAGCAATAAGAAGAAATAAAGAATAGCATGTGTGCAAACACTTTCGTGTCACTTAAATTTGAATATATTTTTGTTGTTATTGTTTTTTAAGCCTATGTTAATAGTTTTTAATTTTTATACTATTTCACGTAGTGATATAGTATATTGGTTTTGTTCAAAATCCGTTTGTCCGTCTGTCCGTATGAACGCAAACCATTTCCACGCTATTGAGGCTAGACACTTGAAATTTGAAATATATACTCGTGTATACCCTCGTCTGATAAAGTGTCAAGATTTTCCCGATACGCCCACTAGGGGCGTGGCAAATCGGAAAATGAATTTTCCTGTAGCCCATAAACACTACTTCTAGAAGGGCTCGAGAGTTGAGATTTTAACTGAACATTCATGTCGACACCCCAAAATCAAAAAGCTATGGCGGATATATCTACGCCCATTGGGGCGTGGCAAATCGGGTCAAACTGTATCTCATAAAGTCTTAAAGCTAGAACGCTCAAATTTGGCACGTGGATTACTGTTATGATCCCATAAAGATCGCCTACAAAAATTTATGGCCACGCCCACTAGGGGCGTGGCAAATCGGTTCTGAAAATATAGTGATTTTACTAATTCTGTTATATTTTGAGCACCATTGATGCTAGAGATTTGAGACTTGGTATATATACTCAGATTAACATCCCACAACTGAAAAGCTATGTCGGATATATCTACGCCCTCAGGGGGCGTGGCAACTAATATCAGCTTATATCTCCCACAGTTTTAGTGCTAGAAGCTTCAAAATTGGATACTAAGTTACTGGGGGCCTTCTCTATCGATTCCCCAAACATTATTGTTACGCCCCAAAAAGGACATGCCGTACAAAAAATACCCTGTAATTTTCGCATTTTTCGAGTGTAAGCATCCAAACTTTACAGTTATATTCCTGAACGCCCACTCTATAAGCACGCCAAAAATAATGTGTATACGCTCATTGGGGGCGTGGCAATCGGGCCAAACTTTATCGCACGTGGCCACTTTTATCAGCTTATCTTCCCCAGTATTAGTGCTAGAAGCTTCAAAATTGAATGCTAAGTTACTGGGGGCCTCTTCTATCGATTCCCCAAACATTATTGTTACGCCCCAAAAGGGGCATACCGTACAAAAAATACCATGTAACTTTCGCATTTTTCGAGTGTAAGCATCCAAACTTTACGGTTATATTCCTAAACGCCCACTCTATGAACGTGCCAAAATTGTTATTTGTCTACGGCCACTGGGGGCGTGGCAAATCAAAACTGAAACACCTGCAGCTTCTGAGCCAATAACTTTGACCTTGTCTTTTGATTTGCCAAATTATATATATGTGTTTGAAAAGAATATTTTATTAATACAAAATAACTAAATAAAGAAAATATAACAAAAATATCAACTTGACCGCACCGGGGTTCGAACCCACACCTCTACGCTCGCCAACGAACTTAATCACATTCTCTGAGTTGCCACCTCTCTCATTTTGAGAGTTGCCACCTCACTTATTTTGAGAGATGCCACCTCTCTCGATTTAGGTGCGTGTTTTTGCTAAGGTAAGGGTTCTAAGCTTCGATCCTAATTGAAACTGTCTGGCCACCTCCAATGAAAATTTTTAATCTGCAGCTAATTTAAGCGGCGACAGTGGGGATTTAAGGTTAAATTTAAAAAAATTTAAAGTGATAGATGCCCCTGTGTGCTGCTGGGACGTGAAATAGTATTTCGCTGTCGGTTGCGTCCGACAGCAACGTTCTTACTTGTTTAATTATTATTTTTGTAAGATAATACATTGGAAAACACAATATAATTTTTTAAAAATTTGAAATGTCACATTTAGTAGTTTTTTTTTAATGTCAAAGAACAAAAATAAATGTCCCATGTGAAAACACTTTCCTGTCAAACTGTACATATAAAATTAACGGAGAATGTTAGCGGCTCTTAGAAATCGCAGTTCTTCGCAGGGTTCAGGGGATCTCTTTGTCGAGCAGTCTCGACTAGAGCACTCTTACTTGTTGTATATAACTTCGTAATCGTACTCTAACAGTCTGAGTTTCCATCTCACCAATGTGGAATTTGGTTCCTTGAAACTCATAACCCATGTCAGGGGCTTATGGTCATTGACAATTTTGAATTATTGACCAAAAAGATACGGTCTAAAATACTTGATTGCCCAAATTATGGCAAGCATCTCTTTTTTGACCGTAGAGTAGTTCGCCTCGGTGTCCGTTAGTGTTCAGCTAGCTAATGAAACTGGCTTGTCTGATCCCAAGTTTCCTTGATATAAAACAGCCCCTAAAGCGACATTACTTGCATCCGTAGTAAGTATAAACGTTTTATCGAAATCAGGGTATATTAGGATCGGGTCATTACATAACAAGGTTTTACAATATTCGAAAGTTTTTATAAAGTCCTCGTGAACAGTAACCTTTGATTTTCCTTTTAGTTGTTTAGTTAATGGTTTTGTTATTTTAGCAAAATCTTTAATAAACTTTCTATAATAACCCATGATACCTAAGAATGATTTAATTTGTTTCTGTGTAGTAGGCAAAGGGAATTTCTTTATTGTCCCAATCTTTGTCGGGTTTGGCTTTACCCCTTCAGGGCTAACAATGTGACCTAAGTATTCGATTTCATTTTTCGAGAATTCAGACTTATCCGGCTGTAATTTTAAATTTGCAATTCTAATTTTCTTGGAAAACTTTTTCAAATGTTGGATATGTTCCTGTAAGGATGTTGAAAAAACAATGATGTCATCCATATATGCAAGACAACAGGTTCCATACAAGTCACCAAATAAGGCATCTATTACCCTTTAAAAAGTTGCAGGTGCATTAGTCAGGCCAAAGGGCATTCTGATAAACTCGTAATGTCCTCCCTCCGCCGAAAATGCTGTTTTCTGGATGTCGTTTTTGTGCATCTCTATCTGGTGGTAACCACTAGCTAAATCCAGTATTGAAAAATATTTCGATTTCCCAATTCTATCTAAGACATCATTTATTATTGGAATAGGGTATTTGTCTTTTATGGTTTTCTCATTTATCTTTCTAAAATCTACAACTAAACGCCACTTTCTTTTTCCTGAGGCATCTGCTTTCTTTGGCACAAGCCAAACCAGTGCACTCCAAGGAGAGTGACTATGTCTTATTATTTTATTATCGAGTAATTTTTATACTATTTCACGTAGTGATATAGTATATTGGTTTTGTGCAAAATCCGTTTGTCCGTCTGTCCGTATGAACGCAAACCATTTCCACGCTATTGAAGCTAGGGACTTGAAATTTGAAATATATACTCGTGTATACCCTCGTCTGATAAAGTGTCAAGATTTTCCCGATACGCCCACTAGGGGCGTAGCAAATCGGAAAATGAATTTTCCTGTAGCCCATAAACACTACTTCTAGAAGGGCTCGAGAGTTGAGACTTTAACTGAACATTCATGTCGACACCCTAAATCAAAAAGCTATGGCGGATATATCTACGCCCATTGGGGGCGTGGAAAATCGGGTCAAACTATATCTGTTAAAGTCTTAAAGCTATAACGCTCAAATTTGGCACATGGATTACTGTTATAATCCTATAAAGATCGCCTAAAAAAATGTATGGCTACGCCCACTAGGGGCGGGGCAAATCGGTTCTGAAAATATAGTGATTTTACTAATTCTTTTATATTTTGAGCACAATTGATGCTAGAGACTTGAGACTTGGTATATATACTCGGATTAACATCCCACGACCGATAAGCTATGGCGGATATATCTACGCCCTCAGGGGGCGTGGCAACTAATATCAGCTTATATATCCCACAGTTTTAGTGCTAGAAGCTTCAAAATTGGATGCTAAGTTACTGGGGGCCTCCTGTATCGATTCCCCAAAGATGATTGTTACGCCCCAAAAGGGACATGCCGTACAAAAAATACCCTGTAATTTTCGCATTTTTCGAGTGTAAGCATCCAAACTTTACAGATTTATTCCTGAACGCCCACTCTATAAGCGCGCCAAAAATTATGTGTATACGCCCATTAGGGGCGTGGCAATCGGGCCGAACTTTATCGCCCGTGGACACTTTTATCAGCTTATATCTTCCACAGTTTTAGTGCTAGAAGCTTCAAAATTAAATGCTAAGTTACTGGGGGCCTCTTCTATCGATTCCCCAAACATTATTGTTACGCCCAAAAAGGGCATGCCGTACAAAAAATACCCTGTAATTTTCGCATTTTTCGAGTGTAAGCATCCAAACTTTACAGTTATATTCCTGAACGCCCACTCTATGCACATGCCAAAAATTATTTGTCTACGGCCCCTGGGGGCGTGGCAAATCAAAACTGAAACATCTGCAGCTTTCTGAGTTGCCACCTCTCTTATTTTGAGAGATGCCACCTCTCTCGATTTAGGTGCGTGTTTTTGCTAAGGTAAGGGTTCTAAGCTTCGATCCTAATTGAAACTGTATGGCCACCTCCAATGAAAAGTTTTAATCTGCAGCTAATTTAAGCGGCGACAGTGGGGATTTAAGGTTAAATTTAAAAAAATGTAATGATAGATGCCCCTGTGTGCTGCTGGGACGTGAAATAGTATTTCGCTGTCGGTTGCGTCCGACAGCAACGTTCTTACTTGTTTTATTTGTTCCTTTACCTCAATTCTTTCATGGAACCCATACCTATAGGGTCTTGTATAGATAGGGTGTAAGAAAACTGCCGAGGGCCTGGTCTTCATATTTTGAGTGCACTTTATTTAAATAATGATTCTTAGACTGAATACATTTGATCTTATACATAAGCTCTGCTGCTGAGGAAGTCGGCAGAGAGAGAATGAGAGATTTATACATAAGCTCTGCTGCTGAGGAAGTCGGCAGAGAGAGAGAATGAGAGAGTTGCGGCATGTATGTAAACGGTTGTCGTTGTATATATGTATATATGTATGCCAATGGTGCATTCTTATGGTTATGTGCAGGCTTTGGTATGTACGGATGGTACATACTTGAAAAGTGTTTACGTTAGCGATCTCACGCTATGGTCAATACACATAGGCGGGGGATCGTATTACTGCACTTATGATTGCATAAACACGGCAACAAAGTGTCGCTATGTTATGAATGATTTTACTCTACTTTAGTTAGGTCATATGTCACTTTGATACAATGTACACATTGCAATATGTGAGCATATGTTAATATTTCATACAACAAGCTAAAACTCCCTTTTTAAAAAAATAACGTAATATAATGTAGTTATTAAATATAAAAATAGGTATTAATGTTATTTTATTTTTATTTAATTATATTTTATGTTGAATTTATTTAAATTTTTTAATTTTAAAATGTTAAAACAAATAAAAATTCCTTTTTTTTCTTTTTTTTTAAATAAAAACTTGTTTATATATAAATATATATATATATATATATATATATATATATATATATATATAATATATATATATAATATATATATATATATATTATATATATATATATATATATAATATATATATATATATATATATATATGTCGAAGCAAACTATGTTGCTGCATACTGTATGTGATTGTTCTTGCGTATTGCACGTACGCACTGTGTGTGTCTGTGATACTGTGTATGGATATTCTGGTTTACACCAGAATCCTACATATGTCAAAGCGAACTGTATGCACGAACTGTGTGTGTGTTGTTGTGTATTGAAATTCTGATTTTCACTAGAATTCCTAATTTCATAATGCTAAGAAATATGGCATCAGCCGCTAATTGCGCTCTGATTGGTCCTTTGCATTTTGTCGCTTTAAGAAGTTCCGTTATAGCGCGACGACAGCGCTACAACGCTGTCGTCAAGTGTGGTTCGGTGCGGGGCAGAGAAACGAAAAGGCAGTTAGTTCAGTTTTGGATCGTGAAGCCTGCGCATCGAAACTCGCTGCGCTATTAGTTAAAGCCATGGAGAAGAATAACGACGCTCCGACATCAGAAGTGGGATCGGCACTACCTACTATATTTTCGACCGAGCAGTGGCGTGCAATTATCGAATTCCCAAAGCAAAATTGAATGCAATCGTCGACATTTGGCCATCATAACTGTGATGTCGTTTTGCCAAAGCTTACCGCTGACGTGGCAGGTGCAGATGATCGAAAATGGTGTGCAATCGCTAACATTATATTGTCGGATCATACTGTGTGTACATTGTGTGGAATATTACTGCTCACTGTGTGTGTTTGTGCGTTTCTGGGTATTTCACCATAATTTCATCATAATGATAATGTTGCATCAGCCGTTAATTGTGTCGTTGTCGCCAAGTGTGGTTCGTGTCTATGCTAAGAAGAAGTAATTGCGCGTAAGAGTAGAATAAAAGACACGTGGAAGCAAGCATAAGCTACGAAATTCGCCCCGCTTAGTAAATCACTATGAATAGAATTAACGTTACCATATAACCCACATTTACTGAAGATCAGTGGCGCATAATTTTGTTAATGCGAAATCGAAATTGGTTGGAGCTTGTAAAGACAATGCAAACTTCAACATCGTAACAAGAACAAAACCGAGAATTCACCTTGCTGTAGTGTACGACATCATTTTTATTGAACGGCCGCTAGAAAAAGCAAGTTGATTATGGCACTGCTTAATGTGCTATGAAGGCCAATGCATCACAATGGTTAATGCCGCTTGGTATCATCGTTAACTACGGCCTGGAAAAACAACAACAATGAAGATATCGGCGCCTTAGTCGTGTTGTCGCATGTGGAAAATATGAACCGCCGTATGCAACGAATTGTCTTCACTTCAAAGGTGCGAACAGAAGTGATCTGCAATCAGAGTTGACAATAAAAGGAGGAAAATGTCATCTATGCTGCACCATTTCTGTGAAAAAGCCGGACACAAAGTAGCAGAATGCCGAAGCAAACCGCGACAAGAGGGCGAAACGAAATCCCAACGAGAGAAGGACCGTTTTACTAGCTTCAAATGACGTCTCCATAAAATGAAAGAGTGTAAACGAATGCGTTGTGGCTAAGCCAACAGGGAAGATGATTCAACGAGGTGAGATCTATCCAATTTACTTTGATTCTGGTGTTGAATGCTCTTTAGTAACAGAACGAATTGGTAAGAGAGAGAGAAACTCTCAGGCAAACGTAATCATGTCAAAAGGTTTATGTAATGCAGCTCTATATAGTACGCTGCAGATACTAGCCAATGTCACTAAAAACAAAAATGTAATAGAAATTTTATTTTTTTCTTTACGTAGCACATGATGACAATTTGACAGAGCTAGAATGTTATTGTGACAACAAACACATTCGACATTGTGAATTCTAAGTCTGTAAATAGTTGTTCCGTAACTGAACAAGCAATTAGCATGAAAGATTTTAATACCGAATTAGTTAACAATGATAAGGGATGATGTTTTTCAAGTTTTCGATTTTCTGAATGGTCAAGTTGAACGAGTCATGGATACACTCAGAAATATGTCGAATCGAGCCACAGATCCTGAAAAGATGCACTTGCCGAGGTTCAGCTTGCATTAAATTGCACAATTAGTCGTGCAACTGAAGTGAGCCCCTTGGAAATGCTAAAGGAAAAGAGGCTCGATCGATAGGTTTAATTCCACGTGTGGACATAGAAATAGAGGTTGATCTAAACATGCTTATGATAAGCAACGTTTTGATAAAAGTGGCATGTACGAAAAATGTCGAGTAAACAAGAGCAAGGCAATGGTTGAAAAGCTTAAGGTGGACGATTTTGTGTTATTAAAATGTGAGGAGCGAGGAGCTTCAGACAAAACTAAATCCGAAATTCAAAGGGCCATTCGTGGTAATTGAATTATTGTGAGCGATATCTTTTGATTACATTGACGAGTAAAAGGAATGCCAAAGGAATCTGAAATGATTGAAGCAGATGATTACGGTGAAAAAGACCTAGATCATCAGTCGATTAAAGAGGATGATTACGGTGAAAAAGACGTAGATCATCAGTCGATCTCTACCACCTAGGGTGAAGAGAACATCATGCATGGGGGCTAGATCCATGCAGCAATTGTCATGTCAGCAATGAATGAAATTGACTGTAAGGGATGTTTGATCTGGTGATAGATCAAGGCACATGAGGTGCATAGCATCGCAGAATGGCAGCAAGATCCCGAGAACTGTGTGCTGATAAAAGTGAGAGCCAAATGGTCGGGTTTGCGCAGAAGAGTACGAGCTACTAAGTAACAAAGTATTAATATCCTGCCAAACTGACATTTGATGACTTAAGATGATGAGTTATCCGTCCAGGAGGGACGATGGTTATCCGTCTTTGAGAGACTATGAGTTATCCGTCTTTGAGAGACGATGAGTTATCCGTCTTTGAGAGACGATGAGTTATCCGTCTTTGGGAGACGATGGTTATCCGTCTTTGAGAGACGATGAGTTATCCGTCTTTGAGAGACGATGGTTATCCGTCTTTGAGAGACGATGAGTTATCCGTAATGTGTGGCAATGTGTTATCCGTCTAAGAGGGACGGCAAGGAGGTCGATAAACGCCTAGAAATAGAACTCGGGCAGAAGAGAACTAAAACGAGACAGTCATGGCCTGAGTGTGAACACAAACAACATAGCACGGGAGTTCGTTAAAGGGGACATCGAAGTATTAATTGTAGATCAAGGCAAAACCAACGACGTCCCGACACACCGTCCATATGGACATTACTGGCAAATTAAGTGGTAAAAGTGATTTAAAGGAATATATCATTGTTCAAATTGACAGCTTCACAAAATTCGTACACCTTTACCACACTCTCAAATTAGATACGGAGAGTTGTATCAGGGCCATAAAGTCTTCAACTTCCTTGTTTGGTGCACCAACACGCATTATAGCTGATCAGGGTAGATGTTTTTCTAACGCGCAGTTTGCAGAATTTTGCTGTTCAAAAACCATAAAACTTCATTTAATCGCGACTGGGGCAAGTCGTGCTAATGGACAAGTTGAGTGCGTTATGAGCACGCTCAAGAACCTATTAACTACAGTCGAATTAAGCCAAAGGTCCTGGCAAGATGCTCTCGGCGAGGTGCAGCTAGCTTTAAACTGCACAACAAATCGGGCAACTGAAGCCAGTCCCTTAGAAATGTTAATAGGGAAAGAAGGTCGACCTCTTGGATTAGTTCCTCCATTGGACACAGAATTGGAAGTAGACTTAGACTCCACACGGGCTCGAGCAAGTAGCAGTATGAAATCTTTAGCCTTTTACAACAAAAATCGATTTGATAAGTCCAAGGCCGCCGTTGTAAGACACAGTGTCGGTGACTATGTCCTTCTCAAGAACGAGGAGAGAAACCATACAAAACTAGACCCAAAATTCAAAGGTCCATTTTTGGTAGTTACAGTCCTAGACGGTGACAGATACATGTTAAAGTCGTTATCGAGTAAACGATTATGTAAATACTGTCACGAGGACACAAGAAAACTTCCAGAGGGAAATGTGCCCCATGAGCAGGACATTGATGATGAAGATCCAGGCCCGTCAAATGGTCCGATAGAAGCTGAGAGTGAACCGTCCAAGTGAGACGATGGTGAGCCGTCCAAGTGAGACGAAGGTTATCCGTCCAAGTGAGACGATGATTGTTTCTTTTTGAATTAAATTTGGAATTTTAGTTAAAGAAAATGTAAAATCGACAATTTGGCAAAATATTATGTAATGAAAACAAGCATCATGTTTTATTTTTGTAACCTGCATAGGTGAAGTTATTGAATTGAATTGAAAGAAATATGTTTTCAAATGTTTTAATTAAGAATAAATGTTAAAAGTTTGTACGAAGAAATGTTGAACTGAATATTTCATCAGATAGTTATCCGTCTAAAAGAGACGATGAATTAAGTTTGAAATCTATTACAAAGACATTTTTGAAGTTAATGTTTGGCATATTACACGAGGACGTGTCAAGGTCAGGATGGCCGTGTCGAAGCAAACTATGTTGCTGCATACTGTATGTGATTGTTCTTGCGTATTGCACGTACGCACTGTGTGTGTCTGTGATACTGTGTATGGATATTCTGGTTTACACCAGAATCCTACATATGTCAAAGCGAACTGTATGCACGAACTGTGTGTGTGTTGTTGTGTATTGAAATTCTGATTTTCACTAGAATTCCTAATTTCATAATACTAAGAAATATTGCATCAGCCGCTAATTGCGCTCTGATTGGTCCTTTGCATTTTGTCGATTTAAGAAGTTCCGTTATAGCGCGACGACAGCGCTACAACGCTGTCGTCAAGTGTGGTTCGGTGCGGGGCAGAGAAACGAAAAGGCAGTTAGTTCAGTTTTGGATCGTGAAGCCTGCGCATCGAAACTCGCTGCGCTATTAGTTAAAGCCATGGAGAAGAATAACGACGCTCCGACATATATATATCTATATATATATATATATACTTATTTTCTTTTTATACCCTGAACCCATTGAAAATGGGAAAATCTGGGTATAATGTTTTTGTTGAAATGTATGTAACAGGGAGAAGGAGGCGTGGCAGACCCCATAAAGTATATATATTCTTGATCAGGGAGACAAGCCGAGTCGATTTGGCCCTGTCCGTCTGTCCGTCCGTCTGTCCGTCTGTCCGTCCGTCCGTCTGTCCGTATGTATGAACGCGTCGTTCTCAGAACCTATAAGAGCTAGAGACTTGAAATTTTTTATGTAGGTTCCTGTATATCACGAAAAGATCGAGTTTGTTAAAAAAATCGATAACTGTCTTAATTTTAATGTTATCGATTAAAAACGAAATCGATGCTCGGTTATATAATTGTATATAATTCATCATTATAGCTTGAGTTTTCAAATTTTGCATTTAGTGTTATGTGATCATTGCACAATTCCGGTTTTTGTTAATTTTTGCATGCCACGCCCCCTTCGCCTCAAATTTGTAAGTCCCGTATTTCAAATACTACAGACTTGTGCTTTGGCACATATATACATATGGATGACATGATCACGCCCAACAAGTTTGATCAAAATCGTCACTCTAGAAAAAAAGTTATTAAACATTAAATTTCCCATAGCATTGCCATGCAAACAGCAGCCAAAGAACAGCTGACACACCGACTGGCGTTTGTATGTGTGTGCGCCTGTGCGCGTGTGAGTGTGTTGCTTGTAATGAATATACATATGCATATGAATATAAAAGAAACGAAGAATGCATGGAATAGCGGTTCTTCGCAGGGTTCAGGGTATACCCCTAGTCGAGCGGTCTCGACTAGAGTTTTCTTACTTGTTTAATCTAAATTTAACTTCCGTAGAGTAATCTTCTTATATATAGGTTCTATATTGTTTAAGCTATTAAATTGTATTGGTAGGTTGTTTTGTCTACCAAATACTAGTTCATATGGACAATAATTATGAGTTACTGATGGTGTTGTGTTAAAACAATACATGTTATGTTATGTATTTTTAAATATTTGCACAAGTCTGTAATGATAGAATTTTTATATTCTGTTCCCATGTCCGTAATGAACGTCTTCATTGGACCGTACTTCAGAATAAAAGATTCGAATATGGCTTTTGCGACAGTTGTTGCGCTCTTCTTTGGAATAGGAATTTCTACTAAATACTTAGTCAAATCACATATTAAAGTGATTGCATATTCCCATTCCCATTTTCCGAACGTGGTAGTGGACCAATTGTGTCTACTATCACTCTGTCAAAAGCATATTGTGGAGTCTCGCTTATTATCATAGGTGATATTGTATGTTTCATGGTTTTCGACGTCAGGCATTTTTGACATTTATTAATATATACTTTTACATGTTTAGTCATGTTTTTCCAATAATATTTTCTCTTTATTTTCGCAATTGTTTTATAAATTCCAGTATGACCTCCTTGAATTGGATCGTCATGGAGTGTAGACAGTATAGCTTCTTTTTCTTCATCAACTTGGATGAGGGTCACCGGCTTGAGTAGCGCTACTCTTAATGATTTTAAATTATTATTTAAATTATTATTTTGAAAGTATCTATTGAAATTGATTCAAAAAATCTTTTCGCTCGGTGCCACTTTTAGTTGGCTGATTTTAAATACACCTGCTTGCCATTCAAGCCTTTGGAAAAACTGACCTAAATCGAGAATTCCATTGGAGTACAAATCGCTAACATTAATTCTTGCAATAATTTTTCTTCCATGTTTCAATAAACATGTGGAATCTGTTATTCGCAAGGTCACTACTTTTCGTACCTCGTCATTTGTGATGACTATGTATACGTTGGGCTTAGAAGCTTTTTCAAGACTTTGCCTTGGCAATAGTTCTTGTTTATTTTCTGCGCAGAAATTCTTTTGTCTACTTTGGTGCCTGGTAGTGACTTTCAGGACTTTTCTATTCAAATCAATTAGATCGGATATTGTTATCCTTGATGTTATCCTTGAGCATCTGCTACAAAATTGTCTTTACCTCTCAGATACTCAACCGTAAAATCATACTCTTCCAGTTCGAGTCGCATGCGTGTTAATTATACCCTGAACCCATTGAAAATGGGAAAATCTGGGTATAATGTTTTTGTTGAAATGTATGTAACAGGGAGAAGGAGGCGTGGCAGACCCCATAAAGTATATATATTCTTGATCAGGGAGACAAGCCGAGTCGATTTAGCCCTGTCCGTCTGTCCGTCCGTCCGTCCGTCCGTCCGTCCGTCCGTCCGTCTGTCCGTATGTATGAACGCGTCGTTCTCAGAACCTGCAAGAGCTAGAGACTTGAAATTTTTTATGTAGGTTCCTGTATAGCACGAAAAGATCGAGTTTGTTAAAAAAATCGATAACTGTCTTAATTTTAATGTTATCGATTAAAAACGAAATCGATGCTCGGTTATATAATTGTATATAATTCATCATTATAGCTTGAGTTTTCAAATTTTGCATTTAGTGTTATGTGATCATTGCACAATTCCGGTTTTTGTTAATTTTTGCATGCCACGCCCCCTTCGCCTCAAATTTGTAAGTCCCGTATTTCAAATACTACAGACTTGTGCTTTGGCATACATATGGATGACATGATCACGCCCAACAAGTTTGATCAAAATCGTCACTCTAGAAAAAAAGTTATTAAACATTAAATTTCCCATAGCATTGCCATGCAAACAGCAGCCAAAGAACAGCTGACACACCGACTGGCGTTTGTATGTGTGTGCGCCTGTGCGCGTGTGAGTGTGTTGCTTGTAATGAATATACATATGCATATGAATATAAAAGAAACGAAGAATGCATGGAATAGCGGTTCTTCGCAGGGTTCAGGGTATACCCTAGTCGAGCGGTCTCGACTAGAGTTTTCTTACTTGTTTAATCTAAATTTAACTTCCGTAGAGTAATCTTCTTATATATAGGTTCTATATTGTTTAAGCTATTAAATTGTATTGGTAGGTTGTTTTGTCTACCAAATACTAGTTCATATGGACAATAATTATGAGTTACTGATGGTGTTGTGTTAAAACAATACATGTTATGTTATGTATTTTTAAATATTTGCACAAGTCTGTAATGATAGAATTTTTATATTCTGTTCCCATGTCCGTAATGAACGTCTTCATTGGACCGTACTTCAGAATAAAAGATTCGAATATGGCTTTTGCGACAGTTGTTGCGCTCTTCTTTGGAATAGGAATTTCTACTAAATACTTAGTCAAATCACATATTAAAGTGATTGCATATTCCCATTTCCCATTTTCCGAACGTGGTAGTGGACCAATTGTGTCTACTATCACTCTGTCAAAAGCATATTGTGGAGTCTCGCTTATTATCATAGGTGATATTGTATGTTTCATGGTTTTCGACGTCAGGCATTTTTGACATTTATTAATATATACTTTTACATGTTTAGTCATGTTTTTCCAATAATATTTTCTCTTTATTTTCGCAATTGTTTTATAAATTCCAGTATGACCTCCTTGAATTGGATCGTCATGGAGTGTAGACAGTATAGCTTCTTTTTCTTCATCAACTTGGATGAGGGTCACCGGCTTGAGTAGCGCTACTCTTAATGATTTTAAATTATTATTTAAATTATTATTTTGAAAGTATCTATTGAAATTGATTCAAAAATCTTTTCGCTCGGTGCCACTTTTAGTTGGCTGATTTTAAATACACCTGCTTGCCATTCAAGCCTTTGGAAAAACTGACCTAAATCGAGAATTCCATTGGAGTACAAATCGCTAACATTAATTCTTGCAATAATTTTTCTTCCATGTTTCAATAAACATGTGGAATCTGTTATTCGCAAGGTCACTACTTTTCGTACCTCGTCATTTGTGATGACTATGTATACGTTGGGCTTAGAAGCTTTTTCAAGACTTTGCCTTGGCAATAGTTCTTGTTTATTTTCTGCGCAGAAATTCTTTTGTCTACTTTGGTGCCTGGTAGTGACTTTCAGGACTTTTCTATTCAAATCAATTAGATCGGATATTGTTATCCTTGATGTTATCCTTGAGCATCTGCTACAAAATTGTCTTTACCTCTCAGATACTCAACCGTAAAATCATACTCTTCCAGTTCGAGTCGCATGCGTGTTAATTATACCCTGAACCCATTGAAAATGGGAAAATCAGGGTATAATGTTTTTGTTGAAATGTATGTAACAGGGAGAAGGAGGCGTGGCAGACCCCATAAAGTATATATATTCTTGATCAGGGAGACAAGCCGAGTCGATTTAGCCCTGTCCGTCTGTCCGTCCGTCCGTCCGTCCGTCCGTCCGTCCGTCCGTCCGTCCGTCCGTCCGTCTGTCCGTATGTATGAACGCGTCGTTCTCAGAACCTGCAAGAGCTAGAGACTTGAAATTTTTTGTGTAGGTTCCTGTATAGCACGAAAAGATCGAGTTTGTTAAAAAAAATCGATAACTGTCTTAATTTTAATGTTATCGATTAAAAACGACATCGATGCTCCGTTATATAATTATATATAATTCATCTTTATAGCTAGAGTCTTCAAATTTTGCATTTAGTGTTATGTGATCATTGCATAATTTCGGTTTTTGTTAAATTTTGGATGCCACGCCCCCTTAGCCTCAAATTTGTAAGTCCCTTATTTCAAATACTACAGACTTGTGCTTTGGCACATATAAACATGTGGATGACATGATCACGCCCAACAAGTTTTATCAAAATCGTTACTCTAGAAAAAAAGTTATTAAACATTAAATTTCCCATACCATTGCATTGCAAATAGCAGCCAAAGAACAGCTGACGCACCGACTGGCGTTTGTGTGTGTGCGCGCCTGTGCGTGTGTGTGTAAGTTTGGCTTGTAATAAACGTACATATGCATGTGTATATAAAAGAAACAAAGAATGCTTGGAATAACGGTTCTTCATAGGGTTTAGGGTATACCCTTGTCGAGCGGTCTCGACTAGAGTTTTCTTACTTGTTTTGAACTTGGATTTACCATAGAAAATAAATATGTTAAGGGTCTGTGATCTGTTTTAACTGTAAAGTGTTTGCCATATATATATGGTCGAAAATGTGTTGTTGCCCAATGTATTGCTGCTAGTTCTTGTTCTGTAGTACTCTTATTGCTTTCACTCTTGATGCATATGCAACTGGGAGTTAGAGTCCATTATAGTTTTGAGTTAAAACTGCTCCACATGCTTGTTTGCTTGCATCTGTGATTATACAAAATTCTTTGTTAAAATCTGGGTACTGTAATAGATTTGGTTGAACAAGTGCCTTTTTAAGGTATTGGAATGCTTTTTCACATTCAGCGGTCCATTCAAATGGGACATTCTTTTTACATAATCTAGTTATGTGCCGTGAATATTTGGCGAAGTTTTTTATAAATCGTCAATAGTAATTGCAAAATGCAACGAATCTTCTAGCGCTATCTGCGTCCGTTGGGACTGGATAATTATTGATAACATCAAATTTTTTATCATCAGGGAGAATTCCCTTATCTGTACATCTGTGACCTAAAAACGTCACCTCGTGCATGAAGAATGAACATTTTTCTGGATGTAATTTGAGATTGTGTTTTCTACAAATTTTGAAAACATCTGTTAGATTTTTAATCATATGTTGTTCAGAACAACCAATAACGATTAGATCATCCATATAAAGGAAAGCTTGTGTAGGCTCTAGGCCTGAAAATGCTATTGTCATCATTCTCTGAAATGAATTAGGCGCTATTTTTAAGCCAAATGGTAATCGCGTGAAGCGATAGGTACCATTGCTTGTTGAAAAAGACGTTATTTTTCTTGAGTTTTCCTCAAGCTCGATTTGATGGAAACCTGACCTAAAGTCAAGGCATGAAAAATATTTAGCTCGACCCAATTGATCAAGAATATCGTCAATTCTGGGGAGTGGGAATTTATCGGACAGCAATTTTTTGTTTATTTGACCATAGTCGATTACTAATCGCCATCTTTTATTTTTAGTGCCTGGAATGGCTTTCTTTGGTACTAATAAGAGTGGGCTATTATAAGATACAGATACATATAAATGATACAGACGGTTCAACAATTTTTTGTTCAATTAACTTTCCAACTTGATGCTGGATTTCTCCTATTTGGCTATGCGGACATCGATAATTTTTGACATGTACTGGCTCGTCGTCTTTAAGTCTTAACTGTTGTTTATGGAAATTGTTTGTTGTGATTGGTTCGGATTCAAGTCCGAACACATCACTATACTGGGTGCATATTTCCTCGAGTGGTTTTTTGAATAGTGTTGAAAAAATTTTCCTTTACTTGCTAATCACGGTTTCTGTTCTATTAATTTTGAGATTTTGAACTACTTCGTAGTTCGAGAGTGCTTCGAATTTTAACTTATTTATGCCTACAGTTTGGCATGTATCTGTAGTATTTAGGAATCGGACAAAAGCATTATGGGCTGTTACAATCGTATTTGCAACATAGACACCCTGTTTAATTTCCTGATTTGGAATTAAAATGTTTTCTTCTGTTGAGGCCAACTCAATTTTACGTATCACTTGTGATCTTGCTGGTAGAAGTGTGGAATTAGTACCAGAACTAAACGTTATTGGGACATAGATAGGATACGTTAAATTTTGTGGTCTAATTATAAACCAATCATCTGAACTATTGTAATCTAACTGACAATTGTATTTTTTAATAAAATCTAATCCGATTATTCCATCGCAAGGAATTGCGAAATCCGCATGAAGTGTATGGAATTCATATGGAATAATGTACTTTTCTGTCTGCAATTCAATTGAAGCTATTCCTTTGGAGTTTATTACTCCTTCTCCTATACCTCGAATATCTATGATTCTATTTGCTTGGATGTCGTGAAAGACATCAGAATTTTCCTCTATAATTGAAATATCTGCACCTGTATCTATTAAGAATATTATTTTTTTATTTGTTGCAACATTTTTGAATGATACAAAATTGTTGAGACTTAAGTTGACAGTATATATTTTACTATTTAACCTTGTGTATCTGGATGGGTTTGGGAGTTTCCCGAATTATTTTGGGCGAGACGGACATTATAGTTGTTGTTACTGTTATGGTTGTTCCCGTTTTGGTTATTGCCTCGGTTGGAATTATTCCTACCTCTGTTATAACCTCGACCACCTCTATTGTTATTTCCGTAATTGTTGTTATTGTTATTAAGGGTGTAGTTACCTCGGCCATTGCCTCTCTGTGGGAATAATAACTACCACCCCTACTAGTGGGAATAGTAACCACCGCCCCTACAGTCATTTCTGTGCTGCAATGAATATATTTACTCATCACATCATTGAAAGTGACGAAGTTTCCAGCTTCCAGTATTACTTTGAGTTTCTCATGCTCACAATTCTTAATCATTGCAGAAACAGACTCGTTTGTGGAGAATTTCTCTGCATTGTTTGGGTCTAGGCCGTCATCAATAAAGGCTACCTTCAGTTGTTTTCGCAAATTGTCTATTTCAGTTGCATACTGGGTGGCAGTTTTGCCTTTTTGTTTTATATTCATCAATTTAGCTTTTAGTACGTCGGGAGATTCTCCTTTTACGTTTTCTTTAAGCTTATTTATTATTCCAGATATAGTGGTCTCGGCTTGTAGCTTATACAATATCGTGCCAATTATTTTTGACTTTACAACCTCTACTGCTATATCCTCCTGATCGCCTTTGGTTCTATCTACAAGGTTCAATGCTGTTATGAACCGATTTAATGTCAACTTTTTACCGTCAAATTCGGGTACTGAAGAGGAAACCTGCTTCACATACTCCCTGTCCAAAGCGGTCTGATTAGCCATTGTTTCTATATTTTCTTCCAATAGTTCAGTATCGCTTTGGAATCATTCATTGTTTTCACTAACGCACTGCATTCCATTTCTTAGTGGAAAAATGGAGATATTAGCGTTTTAAGCGCAGTATCAATAAAGTAGTAATACCAAGTATTGGATTTTTTATACCCTGAACCCATTGAAAATGGGAAAATCAGGGTACAATGTTTTTGTTGAAATGTATGTAACAGGGAGAAGGAGGCGTGGCAGACCCCATAAAGTGTATATATTCTTGATCAGGGAGACAAGCCGAGTCGATTTAGCCCTGTCCGTCTGTCCGTCTGTCTGTCCGTATGTATGAACGCGTCGATCTCAGAACCTATAAGAGCTAGAGACTTGAAATTTTTTATGTAGGTTCCTGTATAGCACGAAAAGACCGAGTTTGTTAAAAAAATCGATAACTGTCTTAATTTTAATGTTATCGATTAAAAACGAAATCGCTGCTCCGTTATATAATTATATATAATTCATCTTTATAGCTAGAGTCTTCAAATTTTGCATTTAGTGTTATGTGAGCATTACACAATTTCGGTTTTTGTTAAATTTTGGGTGCCACGCCCCCTTCGCCTCCAATTTGTAACTCCCGTATATCAAATACTAGAGACTTGCGCTTTGGCACATACATACATATGGATGACATGATCACGCCCAACAAGTTTGATCAAAATCGTTATTCTAGAAAAAAAGTTATTAAACATTTAATATCCCATAGCGTTGCCATGCAAAGCAGCCAAAGAACAGCTGACGCACCGACTGGCGTGTGTGTGTGCTAGCGCCTGTGAGTGTGTGTGTATATTTTGCTTGTAATGAACGTACATATGCAAAGAATGCTTGGAATAACGGTTCTTCATAGGGTTTAGGGTATACCCTTGTCGAGCGGTCTCGCCTAGAGTTTTCTTACTTGTTATACTATTTCACGGTTTTGTGCAAAATCCGTTTGTCCGTCTGTCCGTATGAACGCAAACCATTTCCACGCTATTGAAGCTATAGACTTGAAATTTGAAATATATACTCGTGTATACCCTCGTCTGATAAAGTGTCAAGCTTTTCCCGATACGCCCACTAGGGGCGTGGCAAATCGGAAAATGAATTTTCCTGTAGCCCATAAACACTACTTCTAGAAGGGCTCGATAGTTGAGATTTTAACTGAACATTCATGTCGACACCCCAAAATCAAAAAGCTATGGCGGATATATCTACGCCCATTGGGGGGCGTGGAAAATCGGGTCAAACTATATCTTCTACAGTTTTAAAGCTAGAACGCCCAAATTTGGCACGTGGCACATATTGTGGTTTTACTAGTTCGTTATATTTTGAGCACTATTGATGCTAGAGACTTGAGACTTGGTATATATACTCGGGTTAATATCCCACAATCAAAAAGCTATGTCGGATATATCTACGCCCTCAGCGGCGTGGCAACTAATATCAGCTTATATCTCCCACAGTTTTAGTGCTAGAAGCTTCAAAATTGGATACTAAGTTACTGGGGGCCTTCTCTATCGATTCCCCAAACATTATTGTTACGCCCCAAAAGGGACATGCCGTACAAAAAATACCCTGTAATTTTCGCATTTTTCGAGTGTAAGCATCCAAACCTTACAGATTTATTCCTGAACGCCCACTCTATAAGCACGCCAAAAATTATGTGTATACGCCCATTGGGGGCGTGGCAATCGGGCCAAACTTTATCGCCCGTGGCCACTTTTATCAGCTTATATCACAGTTTTAGTGCTAGAAGTTTCAAAATTGAATGCTAAGTTACTTGGGGCCTCTTCTATCGATTCCCCAAACATTATTGTTACGCCCCAAAAGGGGCATGCCGTACAAAAAATATCATGTAACTTTCGCATTTTTCGAGTGTAAGCATCCAAACTTTACAGTTATATTCCTAAACGCCCACTCTATGAACGTGCCAAAATTGTTATTTGTCTACGGCCACTGGGGGCGTGGCAAATCAAAACTGAAACATCTGCAGCTTCTGAGCCAATAACGCGCCACATAATGACTTTGTGACCTTTGACCTTGTCTTTTGATTTGCCAAATTATATATATGTGTTTGAAAAGAATATTTTATTAATACAAAATAACTAAATAAAGAAAATATAACAAAAATATCAACATGACCGCACCGGGGTTCGAGTCCACACATCTACGCTCGCCAACGAACTTAAATCACATTTTCTGAGTTGCCACCTCTCTCATTTTGAGAGTTGCCACCTCACTTATTTTGAGAGATGCCACCTCTCTCGGTTTATGTGCGTGTTTTCACTAAGGTTAGGGTTCTAAGCTTCGATCCTAATTGAAACTGTCTGCCCACCTCCAATGAAAATTTTTAATCTGCAGCTAATTTAAGCGGCGACAGTGGGGATTTAAGGTTAAATTTAAAAAAATATAAAGTGATAGATGCCCCTGTGTGCTGCTGGGACGTGAAATAGTATTTCGCTGTCGGTTGCGTCCGACAGCAACGTTCTTACTTGTTATACCCTGAACCCATTGAAAATGGGAAAAAAGGGTATAATGGTTTTGTGAAAATGTATGTAACAGGCAGAAGGAGGCGTGGCAGACCCCATAAAGTATATATATTCTTGATCAGGGAGAGAAGCCGAGTCGATTGAGCCCTGTCCGTCTGTCTGTCTGTCCGTCTGTCCGTCTGTCCGTATGTTTGAACGCGTCGATCTCAGAAGATATAAGAGCTAGAGACTTCAAATTTTTTTTGGAAGTCCGTGTATTGTACGATTCGATCGAGTTTGTTTCAAATATTCGATAACTATAATCGTTTTAATGTTATCGATTAAAAGCCGATATCTTCATTTAGTTATAAAATTCTATTTAATTCATCTTTCTAGCTAGAGTCTTCAAATTTTGCAATTAGTGTTATTTGAGCCTTCTGCAATTTCGGTTTTTGTTAAATTTTGGATGCCACGCCCTCAAATTGCCCCTTCGCCTCAAATTGCTAAATCACGTATTTCAAGTACTAGAGACTTGTGCTTTGGCACATACACACATATGAATGTCATGATCACGCCCCACAAATTTGATCAAAATCGTTCGACTAGAAAAAAAGTTATTAAACATTTAATATCTCATATTATCGGCGTCTTGCAGCAGCAGCGAAGCTGATGAGTCATAATGCACAGTTAGCAGATTGTGTGTTGGTGCGTGCGTCTGTGTGTCTTCTTGTGCGTGCGTCTGTGTGTGTGTATCTATTGCTTGCTACATATGTACATACATATAAAAGTAACGGAGAATGTTAGCGGCTCTTAGGAATCGCAGTTCTTCGCAGGGTTCAGGGGATCTCTTTGTCGAGCAGTCTCGACTAGAGCACTTTTACTTGTCTTTAATTTTGGCTTTGCCACGTTTTGTATTGTAGAGTATGGGATTTTGGTTGTGGTCTTATTTTTTCTTTCGCTCAATTGATTTTTTACAAACTCTACCTCGGCGTGTAATTTAACCGAGGTGTCCCAATTAATTGTATTTGGGTTGTTTAACAGCCTCAATATTTCAGCTTTTCTGGCTTTCAATTTGTTTGCCACACCAGAATTCCTTCCCATCACTCTACTTACTCAGAACGTTATACATAAGCTCTGCTGCTGAGGAAGTCGGCAGAGAGAGAATGAGAGAGTTGCGGCATGTATGTAAACGGTTGTCGTTGTATATATGTATATATGTATGCCAATGGTGCATTCTTATGGTTATGTGCAGGCTTTGGTATGTACGGATGGTACATACTTGAAAAGTGTTTACGTTAGCGATCTCACGCTACGGTCAATACACATAGGCGGGGGATCGTATTACTGCACTTATGATTGCATAAACACGGCAACAAAGTGTCGCTATGTTATGAATGATTTTACTCTACTTTAGTTAGGGCATATGTCACTTTGATACAATGTATACACTGCAATATGTGAGCTTATGTTAATATTGCATACAACATGCTACAAAGATGATATCCCCTTTAGTCAAAATCCTATGTTTGACTTCGTTTGTAAATGATAGTTGCTTACTGTCATCATAAAAGATGTCAGAAAATTCAACACAAATGTCTTTTAATAATTTGTCGGAGCAATTTGTTATTTCGACCCAACTGAAGTTATTTTCTGCTGAATATAATCCGTTTGAAATGAAAAGGTCATTATCTACTTGGATTGCCTGACAGAGAAAAGTGCCTTCTGAAAAATCGCAAACAAAATATTTAAATTAAAACACGTGTGTGTTCAGCAACGTTATAATTTATTGGACAGTTCGGCGCGGAGAGGCTGGCAGCGTGCGTGCGGTGTTTACGAACGAGAGCGAGAGCTGCACTTCCGAATGCAATTGTGCGCTTGCATGCTAGCTTACATTATAAGAGAATTCATGTTTACTTAACTCTAATACTTCATTTTAAGTCTCTTAACTAATATTTACTTGTACTCTTAAACTAACTTAAGCTGTAATTCAACACCTTCTTTAAGGTCTACAGGGATTTTGATAAGTTTTCTGGTTGAATGCTCAATCTCTAGCTTTCCTCCTGCTAAATTTTCTTTTGTGAGTATTGGGAGTTTAGCATTTTGTATGAACAACACGAAATTTTCTAAGTCCACTTTTGTTTTCAATGTTTTTAGTAAATGGACTCCTATAAGGCCATCGAAAAATGAATGGAATTTAAATAATAAAAATTTTATTGTACCATTTTGGTTCAATTCATTAAACATGTCTAATGAAGATGCTGAATATAGTGCATGTGTATTTATAATTGTTTTTATAATTCTTGGCTCGGTTAGTTTAATATGTTGTTCACTTGGAACAAATTGAGAGTCAATAAAAGAAGTAGTGGAGCCTGTGTCGATCAAAAAGTTTAATTTTTTACCAAATGGGAATAGAATTTGAACATATGGTAAAATCGAGCCATGTGTGTGCTTGGTTACGTAACCGGCTTGGATGTTCAGCTACATACTGTTTGATTACTGTTGTTTGTGTTAGATTTTGCAGACTGGTTAAAGAAGTTGGAATTTCTGGTTTGGGTACTATGGTTAAATTTTTTTCCAAATGGGAATTGAATTTGAACATACATATGTTAAAATCGAGCCATGTGTGTGCTTGGTTATGTAACCTGCTTGGATGTTGAGGCTACATACTGAAAATTTTGGTCATCAGTAATGTTGTGCAACTCATCTGTTTTCTTTGTTTGATTCCACTTGTTTGTGTTAGATTTTGCAGACTGGTTAGAGAAGTTGGAATTGCTGGTTTGGGTACTATGGTTTCCCCAATTTTTCTGTCTCTGTCGATCACTTTGTTGCTCATTGTCGTACTTTTTTTGTTTAAATGGTCTTTGATTGTAGTTACTGTAATTATTTGTTTTTTCCTCTTGAGACCAATTTCTCTCTCTTTTTTGTTGGTTTCGGGGCCCAAACGATTCCGAATTACGACCATTATAAGTTGTCCTTTCTAAACTCTGGTTTATTCGCTTAGCTTCTCTTTGACTAGTATAAATTTCCTTTTCCGCAATTGCTATTTCATATGCTGTAACGATTTCCGTGGGGTCTCTGCCTCGAACTATTGAACCTAAAGGTCCGCGAAGTCTCATCAAGAAAGTGGTTAGGCATTGGCTGAGAAATAATTCTTTCTTTGTTTGTATGATAGTTGGATTGGTATCCTTTTGATCAATGATGTTTCTTTGAATATTTGTGATTTTTTCGTATAATACCTCTACCGGATGGCTTTGCAGTGTTAATATTCCAAGTTCGGCTATTAGATTATACTCGGTTCTTGTATCGAAAGTGTTTAATTAAGGTATCTTTAATTTCAACCCAATTAAGTCGCACATTTGATTGGTACAAGACTTCATGAGCTTTGTCCTGAATTTTGTTCCTGATTGCTCAAAAAATCATGAGCATTAAAAACTCCTCAACATTGATAATAAATGCTTTTAGTCCCTCTTTATTTCCCTCATATACAGCCATAGACTGAATCAACTGTAATAAATCGGATATTGTTGAATCATAGCTTATGTTAGTGTAAGAGTATAGCAAATATTAGTTAAGAGACTTAAAGTGAAGTATTAGAGTTAAGCATGAATTCTCTTATAATGTAAGCTAACATACAAGCGCACAATTGTATTCGGCAGTGCAGCTGTCGCGAGCGACAATTCAATTGCATTCTTTCGTTCGTATGCACCGCACGCACGCTGCCAGCCTCTCCGCGCCGAACTGTCCAATAAATTAACTTAGCTGAACACACAAGTATTTTTATTTAAATATTTGTTTTTCGATTTTTCATTGGCGCCCGAGCAGGGACTTTTCTTCGCGGTTGTCGGTCTAATTATTAGACATTTCGAAGCTTGGTGTGCGTGTGTGTTGGTTTCGGTTGAAGCAGCATAACTTTTTGGAGCTGCCCTTTTTCGAGCTGGGTCTAGAGGATTCTGGAGGTGGACGCGGAATTGAAACCAATGCCCAGAATTGAGCCAATGAGCGACTCTTCTGATGACCAGGTAACAGTGCCAAAACGAATCGATGCATAAAAGTCAATGCAGTTATATGTAACCACATACATACATACATACTTGTATGCAGTCGCACTTAAAAAGACCCAAAATAACCTAAATTGTTGGCACAAGTGATATTCGTTTCGGCACTGATTTAATAATTGTGTTATTTGGTAGTGAATAGTCGAAACAAAACTGCAAACAGCAATAATAAATACATTGAAATTAACTCGTGCATTATTCATTTAATTATTTATTAATAATTCGCAAAATTTGATGTGGCTTATAACCGCGCATACATATATACATACATACATACATATGGGCACTTGCCGTTCTCTTGCGTTCTGCTGTTCGCTTTGATCGACGGTTATTCGGTGGTGGTTCTTTCTTTACCTTTGCTCTCGCGTTCTCTTCCAAATTGGCACATAAGAAAAAGCGCGGGTCGCTGTACATACATACAGTTTGTGAATTTCGGTTTGCGTTGGTGTCAACGGTGCTTAAACCGACATACATACGTACGCTGTTGTTGTTATAGTTGGTTGATCGCATCGTTCTGTCTGCCTATACCTAGATAAGCACTAGCAACATACATACATACACATGCTTATGCTAATTAACTGCAAGCCCTTTTAGTTGTTGTTGGTAAATTCGCTTTGGTGGTTACATACATACGTACGTGTTGGTGCTTATCAACTGTCAATTTGTGCCTGCGCTTGCATTTGGTGTAGCTGGTATTTCAACTATTTGAAGGGTCTGCGTAGTCAGTTTCTTGTTGTTTTTGCTGGTCAGCTGACTATTGACAGTACACTTACGTGCAGTCGAATAGGTCCGAATTTGAAAAAAAAAATAAAAATAGTACACTTCTGTACATTCAAATAGAACAAAAAAAATAAATAAATTTAATATGGCGCAAAAAAGAGATCTTAATGAAACCGACCTGGTTGACGCAGGAGCTTGCTTTAGTGATCGTTTAAGTCAACTATTCGTTAAATTGGAAAAAGTAGAGAGCGATATCGAGAGACAACGGAGTTCACTCATGAATAAAATGGTGACTCCAAGTAAATTTGAAATTCAATGCCGGCTAGATATCCTCAACTCATACATTTCGAAGGCTATGGATCTTCAGTCAGAGATCGATTCGATAGATCCTGACAATACTAGCCGCGCAACGCTTGAGGAAACGTCCATTTTGGCTCGATCGTCATATATGTCTGCCCTTAGTGCGTACCAGGCTTCTGAAACCGTGCCTCCACTTTCTCACCACTCTCACCTACCCAAACTTAAGTTGCCCAAGTTCACTGGTAAGCACTCGGAATACAGACAATTTATTGGTCTGTTCAATAGTTTAGTAGACTCCGATCGCTCGCTATCAAATATTGAGAAATTCAATCATTTGATTTCGTGCTTATCGGATGAGGCGTTGGGGACCATCAGAGCCTTCCAGGTCTCTGATGCTAATTACCAAAGGCATTAGAGAGTCTGAGTCGAGTATACGACAACAAATGTCTTATTTTCTTTGACACTCTTGCCCAGTTGTTCGACATTGAGCCGATGTCAAAACCAACGGCATTCGGAATTAGAACAATGGTGGACTCGGTATCGGCAATTTTCGATTCGCTAATGTCAGTTGGGAATGAGGAAGATTTCGCTAACGCGATTTTAATACACATCGTCATGTCAAAGGTAGATCCTCATACGAAATCGAAATATGAGGAGCAACTGGACTATAATAAATTGCCAAAATGGGCCGATTGCGTTATGGCTTTGAACAGGCGATATCAGCACTTATCTGCTGAAGAAAGTTCAAAGTCCAGAAAGAAGCAGAAATCCGACATGAAATATGCAAAAAAGTCGTCATTTGCATGCACGAATGTCGAGAAAGAAATGGAACCCAAATGCAACTTTTGCAGTGCCAACCATATGATTGGAAACTGTCGAAGTCGACCAGGTGCTCCTGGCAACGGCACTTGTAACTGTGAAAGACAGATTTGGTCAGAATCAAAGCGCTCGAGCGCTGTTAGACTCCGGTTCTCAGGTAAATTTTATGACAGAAAATCTGGCTCAAGCCTTGCGGCTCCAACGCAAGAGCAAGTCCTTGACCGTAACATCGGTGGGACAGTCGAGTCTGGTAGCGAAAAGCGAAGTATCGACAGTAGTGTCATCGCGGGTGTCGGCTCATCATCTTAGCGCCGATTTCTGGGTGCTGAGGTCGATTTCGAGCAGACAACCTGACTATGATCTTCCCATTCGTCGGTGGAAGATTCCGTCAAACATAGAGTTGGATGACCCGGAATTCCATAAACCCCAGCGAATTGATCTGCTGCTGGGAGCTGACTCATTTTTCGACCTATTGTGCACTGGACAAATTCGATTGGCAGAAAACGGTCCATTGCTGCAAAAGACATTGTTCGGTTGGGTAGCGTCCGGGCGATGCAAGAAGATGCATACCCAAAGCCCTGTTTGCTGCGCCGTGATGAGTCCTACGAACGATGATAGGCTGGAAGCTCTGGTAGATAGATTCTGGGAGCTGGAAGCTATCCCAGAGATAAACGAATTGACAAGGTATTCTGCAGAGCACCTTGCGTGTGAGAAAAAATTTAAAGACAGTGTTCATCAACTCTCGACAGGACGGTTTGAGGTCAGCTTGCCTTTTAAGACTGATCCGCAAGTGTTGGGCTCCTCCTTTGAAACAGCGAGAAGACGGTTTCTCGCATTAGAGCGTAGAGTTTCCGAGGATTTGGAACTGTAAATGTACATGAGTTTTATGAACGAGTATCTCGACCTGGGTCACATGTCTCTGTTAGGTACAACAGTTCCACCAGGACCACACTACGTCATTCCACACCAGTGCGTCCTGAGACCTGAAAGTAGTTCCACTAAGCTTCGAGTAGTGTTTGACGCGTCGTGTAAGACTACATCGTCACACTCTCTGAATGAATTGCTCATGGTGGGTCCTACTATTCAGAGGGATCTTATTTTGTCGCTTCTAAGGTTCCGTCTGAGCCGATATGCCCTCACGGCAGATATCAAAAAGATGTATCGTCAAGTGAGCATATCCTATGACAATCGACGATTTCAGCTAATTGTTTGGCGTGAAAATCCATCAGATGAGCTTCAAGTTTATCAATTAAACACGATGACTTATGGAACTGCGTCCGCACCGTTTTTGGCCATCAGATGTTTGCAAGAGCTGGGTTTGAGTGATAGGGACACCCACGCTCTTGGTTCAGAAATCATTTGTAACGATTTCTACGTCGATGATATGCTTACGGGAGCTGACGATATCGAAACATTAATAAAGATATGCAAACATGTGCCCGAAATTCTCGAATCGGGCGGTTTTCAATTGGCAAAGTGGTTTTCAAACCATCCACATTTTGTAGAAGAAGGCGGAAATGAGAAACTTCTAAGTTTCAATGATGCCGATTCGACTAAAACGCTTGGCATGAGGTGGACACCAAGATTGGATACTTTCCAGTATCACTTGGACGATAGCTTTACCCAGTTAAGTCCCACCAAGCGCAATATTCTGTCAGTGGCTGCACGCATGTTTCACCCACTTGGCTTGTTGTGCCCAATTAGCATACGGGCAAGAATTCTGCTTCAGGAGCTGTGGCGCATGCAGTTACCGTGGGATGATACACTTCCCATGGAACTACATAGCAGATGGGATAAGTTCAAGGAGAATCTTCTAGAACTAGATAGAGTTCAAGTCCCCAGATACGCTCACGCCAGCTCCAATGCAAGCATACAAGTGCACGGATTTGCGGACGCATCCAGTCAAGCTTATGGCTGCTGCATCTACGTTCGGGCTAACGATGGTACCAACACCGTCTGCCGGTTGCTAACGGCAAAGGCAAAAGTCGCTCCACTCAAAACCAAGTCCATTCCCAGACTTGAACTGTGTGCGGCTTATATGTTAGCGCAACTGTGGTCCTCCATAAAGCACATGTTGGATCGATGTCGAATCGAGAGTGTGAATTTCTGGACTGATTCAGAAATCATACTACATTGGATTAATACTTCCCCTTCGTTATTAGCAACATTCGTAGCCAATCGAGTTGCAGGCATCCAAGAGATGTCACCTAAAGTATCTTGGAGGCATGTACCAACATCAAGCAATCCAGCTGATTTGGCGTCGAGAGGGTATGACGTTCAAGAAATATTACAGTCGATTTGGTTCGAAGGCCCTCCATTTCTTTGCGACGATGAAAAAGAATGGTCTCACAATGAACACTTTGAGATACCGAAGGAGTTAAAAGAGAGTGAGGTCAAAAAGTCAGCACTTGTCTGCTTACTTAGCAGCTCAAGTTGGTTACCTGAATTTGTGTCCCGATTTTCGTCATGTCGCAAATTGGTGCGAATAGTTGCGTACATGTACAGATTCGTTTCAATGTCGAAACAAGAAATACAAACTGTCGAACTAGGACCAAGGGAATTAAATTTCGCTTTTCTAAAACTGCTGGAACTAGTTCAGCGAGCAGAATTCAAGGTGGAATATGAGAATTTAGAAAGGGGTAAAACGGTGCACCCAAGCTTGCAATCACTGACTCCATTTATTCATGAGTCAGAAGAGTTTGGAAGGCGAGTTTCAATACGAATAGGAGGCAAACTAGTGAACGCACCGCTAGATTATGACGCGAAATTTCCTGTCCTCATGCCGAACTGTACTTGAGAGAGTTGCACATCGGCAATTGTCACGCAGGAGGAAAGACGGTGATCGCTTTACTCAGGCAGAGGATGTGGCTCGTGAATGCTCGTCGGGAATGCACTCAGATAATTCGGAAATGCGTCCATTGTTTCAGGTATAAACCGAAGTTAATGGAGCAAATCATGGGAAATTTGCCGGCCGACCGATTTGCCGCGGTTCGGCCATTTAATGTTTGTGGGGTAGATTTTTGTGGTCCAGTCAACGTCTCGCTGAGGATTAGAGGACGTACCCCAATTAAAATGTATATTGCCGTGTTCGTTTGTTTTGCTTCGAAGGCTGTTCATTTGGAACTTGTAGCAGACTTGTCCACTAACTCGTTCTTATGTACTTTGAACAGCTTCATCGCGCGACGTGGCATCCCCGCCCGGCTATACTCGGACAACGCGACGAATTTCGTGGGGGCGAACAACCAGCTCAAGGAGCTTCAAGACGCCTTCAACCGCCAGCAAAGCAAGCTGTAGCTGTATGCAGCGGAACGAGGGATGGAGTGAAGGTTCATCCCTCCGAGAGCGCCGCACTTCGGAGGACTGTGGGAGGCGGCGGTGAAGTCGGCCAAGCATCTCCTCATGCGCCAAATAGGCAGCGCGTCGCTGACGGAGAGCGAGGTCCGAGGGCATCTGGCAGACGTGGAGGCCATCCTCAATTCCAGGCCTCTAACGCCACTAGACAGCGATCCCAGCGACGGAGAGTCGCTTACCCCAGGCCACTTCCTGATAGGACAGCCGCTTCGTTCGCTGCCGCAAGGATTCGAGCAGGAGAGACAAAGCAGAGGAACTTCGTTTTGTCACAGGTGGCAGCTGCCACCTCACGCTCAGACAGCGCTTCTGGCAAGCGTGGTCGAGGGACTACATCCACAGTCTGCAGCAGCGAGGGAAGTGGCAGGAGGCGCACGACAACGTCACAGTTGGAGATCTCGTCCTGATCCACGAGGACAACATGCCTCCCCAGCGGTGGACAACAGGCAGAGTCGTGGAGGTAACTCCAGGAGGCGACGGGCGAATCAGGGTCGTAGGCGTTAAGACCAGCATGGGCATCATGAAGCGCCCAATAGCGAAACTGGCCCGGCTACCAGTAGGTTGAAGGCGATCCCTTCAAGGTGGCCGGTGTTGAATCATAGCTTATGTTAGTGTAAGAGTATACGCAAATATTAGTTAAGAGACTTAAAGTGAAGTATTAGAGTTAAGCATGAATTCTCTTATAATGTAAGCTAACATGCAAGCGCACAATTGTATTCGGCAGTGCAGCTGTCGCGAGCGACAATTCAATTGCATTCTTTCATTCGTATGCACCGCACGCACGCTGCCAGCCTCTCCGCGCCGAACTGTCCAATAAATTAACTTAGCTGAACACACAAGTGTTTTTATTTAAATATTTGTTTTTCGATTTTTCAGATATCTTAAACCCACCCAATGGCTCCAGTGTTTGGGGGCCAGTGGGTTAGGCTGGAGGAATCTCCTGATCTAAAGGCATTGGAGGAATCTCCTGATCTATATGCATTGATAATTCCGAAACTTCTTCCCTAATATCTGGTACGGTAACAGTACTCTTTGCGCCTCTAGTGGTAACAGCTCTTCTAATTCTACCTAAACTCGACATGAACAATTTATGATTTTGTTTTAAAGCTAGCTGCACCTCGCCGAGAGCATTTTGCCAGGACGTTTGGCTTAATTCGACTGCAGTTAATAGGTTCTTGAGCGTGCTCATAACGCGCTCAACTTGTCCATTAGCACGACGTGCCCCAGTCGCGATTAATTTGCCAGTAATGTCCATATGGACAGTGTGCCAAGGGATGCTAACCTTTGGTATAGGATGTAATTCTGCTTGAACTTTGCCGGAATGTGACTTTGCTGTCCTGCAGGTTATACAATTGTCAACAAATTTACGGACATATTTGTTCATTTTCTCAAACCAGTAAAATTGGTAAACTTTGTCAAGTGTTTTTTGCCAACCAAGGTGCATGATTGACTCATGTACCTGGTTAACTACTGACCATCTGAAATTTCGGGGCACAACTGGCAAGCATCGTGTCTTACCATTTTTTTTGGATTTTACGAAACAACATCCCTTTTCTCAAATCATATGTTTTAGTTACTTCATCTAGTACGTCATTTGAATTCAGTTTACTGACAAGGGCAGCAATATCCGGGTCCAATTGCTGTTCGGCAAACAACCAATTATTTGAGATTTCTGCTATGTTTATTCGCTTCTCGGGAATTTGTTTCAAAATTAATTGTTTCTGAGTAACTGGGTTTCTAGATAAAAAGTCGACATGTGCCATACGTTTTCCTTCTCTGTACTGTATGTCAAACTTGAAAGATTGTAAATAAGACCACCAGCGATGAACTCTAGGAGTTAAGTCTATTTTGGTTCGCGATGCCTTTAACGAGTTACAATCTGTATAAACCACAAATTCTCTGCCAAGCAAGTAGTGACGGAAATGTTTAACGGATGCAAATACTGCCAGAGTTTCAAGCTCATAAAAGTGGTACCTAGACTCGGCTGGCGAAGTTGTTTTACTAAAATATTCTACAACGTGAAGCTTATTGTTAATTCGATGTAAAAGCATGGCACCAAATCCGATTGAGCTAGCGTCGGTGTGTAATTCTATAGGGTATTGCGGGTCGAATATTACCAGAACTGGTTCGTTTGTAAAAATAGTCACAATTTTCTTGCGAATGCATTCCAACTCAGTAGTCCACGCAAAACTTTCCCTTCCTGATGTTAGGGAATACATCGGCTTTATGACTTGAGAGAATCCGGGTACGAATTTGCGAAAATAGGATGCAAGACCAATAAACTGTCGTACACCAAAAACCGTCTGTGGCGGTGGCAACGATGTTAACGCAACAATCTTTCGCGAGTTTGGTCGAATTTCCCCTGCTCTTACCTCATATCCCAGATATTGAACGACTGTTTTTAAGAAACTACATTTGTTAACATTAAAAATGAATCCAGCATCTGTGAGAATGTCTAGTACTATTTTTAACCTTTCCAATCCTAATTCGACAGTGGGTGACACGATCATGATATCATCCATGTAAACAATCACGTATGAATAGGCCAAGTCACCCAAGGCACGTATGACTGCCCGTTGGAAAACGGATGGCGCATTTTTGAGTCCAAACGGCATGGTCAGGAACTCATATTGACCATCCGGGGTCACAAATGCAGTGTATTCTATTGAATCAGGGTGGATAGGAATTTGGTGGAAACCACTCGCCATATCAAGACACGTGAAGTAATTTGCGCCACGCAGCCTAGCGATCTGGTCGCTAATGAGCGGCAAAGGGTACCTGTCTGCAATTGTGTTAGAGTTTAACTCTCTGTAGTCGACACAAAGTCGGTCTGTACCATTTTTCTTCTTGACAAGCAGCATAGGACTGGCAAAAGGGGAGCAGCTGGGTCGAATGATGTTGCATTTAAGTAACTCACTTAACTTTTCTCGGACAATGTCTCTTTCTTCAGGGCTAAGTCTATAGGGCCGGCGTTGTACAGTTTTGGTTGGATCAATCAAGCGAATTTTCATTTCCCCTGTCGTGACTCGTGTGGATGGTGGCCCCTTTACAAGTGCAGTGGAGTAATTCTCAAGCATTTTTATTAGTTTGTCTTTATCAGCCTCGCACAATTCGGTATCAAGATTTGTAAGGTCAACTGGTTCCCTATCTATTGAGCAAGTATTTACGGCTTTGGCTTTTACTACGTTAAACTGGTTTTGTGATACAGTGACGTTAAATCCTTGTTTAAGAATTTCGCGGCCAATAACAATGTCGCTTTTCAAATGATTATCTTGCACTACATGGAGCAATATTTGAAGTGCGTTCTCATTTATGGTGACCTGGCTTAATATTTGTAAGGTACTATATATGCCAGCATCGCCTATACCTTTTAGCATGATAATGCTGTTAAAACGCTTACCAGCTAGCTTACTACATATTTTCTCTTTAATGAGTGAACACTCTGCGCCAGAGTAAAAAGAAATTGGGTAAATCTCACCGAGCTGCATCATCACTCCAGTTGGCTCTGGTACAAAGCACTGGTTCACAGTCTTCCGTTGGAATGCTCCCTGTGTACTTGTTGATTCCTTTTTCGAGCATTGATTTGCGAAGTGTCCAGGCTGGTCGCACTTGAAGCAAGTAACAGTCGGCTTGTCTCGCTGAGATGTCGCGTCGCCCTTGGATCTGCACTCAGCAATTTTATGTCCTGGTTTGCCACAGAAATGGCACACTATTGTCAATACTCTCCTCTTCTTGGCGTCAGGTCCAGGTCCGGAGTCGTCATCACGGTCGGCATTGCGATGTTTTTTAAAGGTGAATGCGCCTAGTTCGGATTGCAAGTCACTTCTAGTTTGAACTTTTGACGTGAACACAATCCGTTCCAAGCGGTTATCCACATTGGCTAAATGCGCGAGCACAATTGACACAGCAATTTCTTCGATGTTTTTGTTTTTCCAGTTGGAAGTTAGAGTGGTCACCAAACGGCTAGCATAAACCGCAAGACATTCGCCGTTAGTTGGGCGACTGTTTAGTAGATTTAGAAACATTGCCGACGACGTTTCACTATTTTCGTAGCGGCGAAGGAATAATTCCTTAAATTCAATCCACTTAATGCCGGGATATGCAATTTGAGTTAGCCACTGTGAGGCACTGCCCACCATAGCTTCGCTTAGTGCCATGATGAGTCTGCTTCCTTCTAGGAGCTGTTCCGTTAATATAATGTCAGCTATGGTGGACCACTTTGAGGCATCTGCACCTGCAGTGTCAGAGAAAAATTTTGGCAAAATGACGCCACGAGTCTGCTGTTGCTCGCGTGTTGACGCTTGCATGGTTCTTGCAAGCTCCAGCAGACTCTGGTTCTGCATTTGTAAAATTATGCGCCACTGATCTTCTGAGAATGCAGGAGGTGGTGCTGATCCCACTTCTGATGTCGGAGCGTCGTTATTTTCCTCCATGGTTTTAATTAATAGCGCAGCGAGTTTCGATGCGCAGGCTTCACGATTTAAAACTGAACTAACTGCCTTTTCGTTTCTCTGCCCCGCATCGAACCACACTTGACGACAGCGTTGTAGCGCTGTCGTCGCGCTATAACGGAACTTCTTAAAGCGACAAAATGCAAAGGATCAATCAGAGCGCAATTAGCGGCTGATGCAATATTTCTTAGTATTATGAAATTAGGAATTCTAGTGAAAATCAGAATTTCAATACACAACAACACACACACACAGTTCGTGCATACAGTTCGCTTTGACATATGTAGGATTCTGGTGTAAACCAGAATATCCATACACAGTATCACAGACACACACAATCACATACAGTATGCAGCAACATAGTTTGCTTCGACACGGCCATCCTGACCTTGACACGTCCTCGTGTAATATGCCAAACTTTAACTTCAAAAATGTCTTTGTAATAGATTTCAAACTTAATTCATCGTCTCTTTTAGACGGATATCCAACCAATAATCATCGTTTCTCTTAAACGGATAACCATTAACAATCGTCTCTCTTAGACGGATAACCATTAACAATCGTCTCTCTTAGACGGATAACCATTAACAATCGTCTCTCTTAGACGGATAACCATTTGATAAAATATTCAGTTCAACATTTCTTCGTACAAACTTTTAACATTTATTCTTAATTAAAGCATTTGAAAACATATTTTTTTTTTTTCAATTTAATTCAATAACTTCACCTATGTAGGTTACAAAAATAAAACATGATGCTTGTTTTCATTACATAATATTTTGCCAAATTGTCGATTTTACATTTTCTTTAACTAGAATTCCAAATTTAATTCAAAAAGAAAACAATCATCAATCTCACTTGGACGGATAACCTTCGTCTCACTTGGACGGCTCACCATCGTCTCACTTGGACGGATAACCTTCGTCTCACTTGGACGGCTCACCATCGTCTCACTTGGACGGCTCACTCTCAGCTTCTATCAGACCATTTGACGGGCCTGGATCTTCATCATCAATGTCCAGCTCATGGGGCACATTTCCCTCTGGAAGTTTTCTTGTGTCCTCTTGTGTCAACTGACATTTGATGACTTAAGATGATGAGTTATCCGTCTTTGGGAGACGATGGTTATCCGTCTTTGAGAGACTATGAGTTATCCGTCCAGGAGGGACGATGGTTATCCGTCTTTGAGAGACTATGAGTTATCCGTCTTTGAGAGACGATGAGTTATCCGTCTTTGAGAGACGATGAGTTATCCGTCTTTGGGAGACGATGGTTATCCGTCTTTGAGAGACGATGGTTATCCGTCTTTGAGAGACGATGGTTATCCGTCTTTGAGAGACGATGAGTTATCCGTAATGTGTGGCAATGTGTTATCCGTCTAAGAGGGACGGTAAGGAGGTCGATAAACGCCTAGAAATAGAACTCGGGCAGAAGAGAACTAAAACGAGACAGTCATGGCCTGAGTGTGAACACAAACAACATAGCACGGGAGTTCGTTAAAGGGGACATCGAAGTATTAATTGTAGATCAAGGCAAAACCAACGACGTCCCGACACACCGTCCATATGGACATTACTGGCAAATTAAGTGGTAAAAGTGATTTAAAGGAATATATCATTGTTCAAATTGACAGCTTCACAAAATTCGTACACCTTTACCACACTCTCAAAATAGATACGGAGAGTTGTATCAGGGCCATAAAGTCTTCAACTTCCTTGTTTGGTGCACCAACACGCATTATAGCTGATCAGGGTAGATGTTTTTCTAACGCGCAGTTTGCAGAATTTTGCTGTTCAAAAACCATAAAACTTCATTTAATCGCGACTGGGGCAAGTCGTGCTAATGGACAAGTTGAGCGCGTTATGAGCACGCTCAAGAACCTATTAACTGCAGTCGAATTAAGCCAAAGGTCCTGGCAAGATGCTCTCGGCGAGGTGCAGCTAGCTTTAAACTGCACAACAAATCGGGCAACTGAAGCCAGTCCCTTAGAAATGTTAATAGGGAAAGAAGGTCGACCTCTTGGATTAGTTCCTCCATTGGACACAGAATTGGAAGTAGACTTAGACTCCACACGGGCTCGAGCAAGTAGCAGTATGAAATCTTCAGCCTTTTATAACAAAAATCGATTTGATAAGTCCAAGGCCGCCGTTGTAAGACACAGTGTCGGTGACTATGTCCTTCTCAAGAACGAGGAGAGAAACCATACAAAACTAGACCCAAAATTCAAAGGTCCATTTTTGGTAGTTACAGTCCTAGACGGTGACAGATACATGTTAAAGTCGTTATCGAGTAAACGATTATATAAATACTGTCACGAGGACACAAGAAAACTTCCAGAGGGAAATGTGCCCCATGAGCTGGACATTGATGATGAAGATCCAGGCCCGTCAAATGGTCTGATAGAAGCTGAGAGTGAGCCGTCCAAGTGAGACGATGGTGAGCCGTCCAAGTAAGATGAAGGTTATCCGTCCAAGTGAGACGATGGTGAGCCGTCCAAGTGAGACGAAGGTTATCCGTCCAAGTGAGACGATGATTGTTTTCTTTTTGAATTAAATTTGGAATTTTAGTTAAAGAAAATGTAAAATCGACAATTTGGCAAAATATTATGTAATGAAAACAAGCATCATGTTTTATTTTTGTAACCTGCATAGGTGAAGTTATTGAATTAAATTGAAAAAAAAAATATATATATGTTTTCAAATGCTTTAATTAAGAATAAATGTTAAAAGTTTGTACGAAGAAATGTTGAACTGAATATTTTATCAAATGGTTATCCGTCTAAGAGAGACGATTGTTAATGGTTATCCGTCTAAGAGAGACGATTGTTAATGGTTATCCGTCTAAGAGAGACGATTGTTAATGGTTATCCGTCTAAGAGAGACGATTGTTAATGGTTATCCGTTTAAGAGAGACGATTGTTAATGGTTGTCCGTTTAAGAGAAACGATGATTATTGGTTGGATATCCGTCTAAAAGAGACGATGAATTAAGTTTGAAATCTATTACAAAGACATTTTTGAAGTTAAAGTTTGGCATATTACACGAGGACGTGTCAAGGTCAGGATGGCCGTGTCGAAGCAAACTATGTTGCTGCATACTGTATGTGATTGTGTGTGTCTGTGATACTGTGTATGGATATTCTGGTTTACACCAGAATCCTACATATGTCAAAGCGAACTGTATGCACGAACTGTGTGTGTGTTGTTGTGTATTGAAATTCTGATTTTCACTAGAATTCCTAATTTCATAATACTAAGAAATATTGCATCAGCCGCTAATTGCGCTCTGATTGGTCCTTTGCATTTTGTCGCTTTAAGAAGTTCCGTTATAGCGCGACGGCAGCGCTACAACGCTGTCGTCAAGTGTGGTTCGATGCGGGGCAGAGAAACGAAAAGGCAGTCAGTTCAGTTTTGGATCGTGAAGCCTGCGCATCGAAACTCGCTGCGCTATTAATTAAAACCATGGAGGAAAATAACGACGCTCCGACATATATATATTTTTTTTTTACTTATATTTTGTTGTAATCAGTGTTATGTGTAAACTGGGTGTCTTTTTTATACCCTGAACCCATTGAAAATGGGAAAACAGGGTATAATGTTTTTGTTGGAAGGCGTATGTATGTAACAGGCAGAAGGAGTCGTGGCAGAGCCCATAAAGTATATATATTCTTGATCAGGGAGACAAGCCGAGTCGATTTAGCCCTGTCCGAGTCGATTTAGCCCACGTCGATCTCAGAACCTATAAGAGCTAGAGACTTGAAATTTTTTATGTAGGTTCCTGTATAGCACGAAAAGATCGAGTTTGTTAAAAAAAATCGATAACCGTATTAATTTTAATGTTATCGATTAATAACGAAATCAATGCTCCGTTATATAATTCTATATAATTCATTTTTATAGCTAGACTCTTCAAATTTTGCATTTAGTTTTATGTGAGCATTACACAGTTTCGGTTTTTGTTAAATTTTGGATGCCACGCCCCCTTCGCCTCAAATTTGTAAGTCCCGTATTTCAAATACTACAGACTTGTGCTTTGGCATATATATACATATGTATGACATGATCACGCCCAACAAGTTTGATCAAAATCGTTACTCTAGAAAAAAAGTTATTAAACATTTATTTTCTCATAGCATTGCCATGCAAAGGAGCCAAAGAACAGCTGACGCACCGACTGGCGTTTGTGCGTGTGCGCCTGTGCGTGTGTGTGTATGTCTTGATTGTAATGAACGTACATATGCATGTGTATATAAAAGAAACAAAGAATGCTTGGAATAACGGTTCTTCATAGGGTTTAGGGTATACCCTTGTCGAGCGGTCTCGACTAGAGTTTTCTTACTTGTGTTTGTTAGTTTTATATTTATTTTATTAAATTTTGATTTTTGTTAAATTTTTGATACCGGCTCCAAATTTCACGATTAGACAATATTTTAACACGATATTTTTCACGATTAGACAATATTTTAACAATTATTATAATTGCCAAAAAATTTTCATTATTATTATTATTATTTCTTCGTTCTGTCCGATACAGCAAGTTCGAATTACGCATGTGCACCAATTCGTGCCAGAATATGAAATCTTCTATGACGATTCGTTATTTCAAAGGCAAACAACTTATGTGTTTTGTATTCTTCAATTAATTTTATGTGTATATAATATAATAATATACATATTTCAAACATTCTTTTTATTCTTATTTTCCTTTGTGCTAATAATTATAATTATATGTACTTATGCTTTGCAGTATTTCATAGAAGTAGGTTCCTTCAAGGCACTTTTTCTTGTCCCTGAAGTTGTTCGGCTGCGCCAGTTTTGATGTGTCGTCCATGGTTTGTGTCGTTGAAAGTGGATTCGTTGATTTGGTGACCGGGTAGGTAACTCACGCACACACAAGCGCAAGTCGTTGCGTCAGCTGTTCTTGGGCTTCTTTGCATGACAATGCTATGGGAAATAAAATGTTTAATAACTTTTTTTCTAGAGCAACGATTTTGATCAAACTTGTTGGGCGTGATCATGTCATCCATATGTGTGTATGTCCCAAAGCACAAGTCTCTAGTATTTGATATACGGGAGTTACAAATTTGAGGCGAAGGGGGCGTGGCACCCAAAATTTAACAAAAACCGAAATTGTATAAGGCTTACATAACACTAAATGCAAAGCTTGGAGACTCTAGCTGGAAAGATGAATTAGATAGAATTTTATAGCTGAATTTAGATTTTCGTTTTTAATCGATAACAATAAAACGATAACAGTTATCGAATTTCTGAAACAAACACGATCTTTTCGTGATATACAGGAACCTACATGTAAAATTTTAAGTCTCTAGCTCTTGTAGGTTCTGAGAACGACGCGTTCATACATACATACGGACGGACATGGCTATATCAACTCGGCTTGTCTTCCTGATCAAGAATGTATATACTTTATGGGGTCTGCCACGCCTCCTTCTGCCTGTTACATACATTTTAACAAAAACATTATACCCTGATTTCCCATTTTCAATGGGTTCAGGGTATAACAAGTAAGAAAGCTTTAGTCGAGACCGCTCGACAAGGGTATACCCTAAACTATATGAAGAACCGTTATTCCAAGCATTCTTTGTTTCTTTTATATACACATGCATATGTACGTTCATTACAAGCCAAACTTACACACACACGCACAGGCGCGCACACACACAAACGCCAGTCGGTGCGTCAGCTGTTCTTTGGCTGCTGTTTGCATGGCAATGCTATGAGAAATTTAATGTTTAATAACTTTTTTTCTAGAGTGACGATTTTGATCAAACTTGTTGGGCGTGATCATGTCATCCATATGTATATATGTGCCAAAGCACAAGTCTGTAGTATTTGAAATACGGGAGTTAAAAATTTGAGGTGAAGGGGGCGTGGCACCCAAAATTTAACAAAAACCGAAATTGCGTAAGGTCCACGCCTCCTTCTCCCTGTCCTGTCTGTCCTGTCTGTCCGTCCGTTCGTCCGTCCGTCCGTATGTGTGAACGCGTCGATCTCAGAACCTATAAGAGCTAGAGACTTGAAATTTTTATGTAGATCCCTGCATACAGTGCGCAGATCAAGTTTGTTTCAAAAAAACGATAACAACTATCGTTTTAATGTTATCGAATGATTTAATGTTATCAGAATGAAGTTATTAAATTGTATCTCCCACGTCTTTATATGTAGAGTCCCCAAATTTATTTGTTAGTTTTATATTTATTTTATCTAATTTTGATTTTTATTAAATTTTGGATACCATCTCCAAATTTCCCCAAATATTTAAATTGAGGTTAGGTGCACTCAAAGCCAATAAATTAATGAGTTTGAATTTTAAAAAATTGGATAAATTTTAATAAAATATGTTGATCATAAGCTGAAAATTTCATTGCAATTCATTAATTCACGCAGAAGTTATTAAACAAAACGTTTGGACAATCGGCCAAACACATGACCTGCAGCGCAAAGCTAACTGTTTTACGATACATGTGCACACATACACATTGAGCTGCTCAGTTGGCGCGAAACATGTATGGCGCTATTCTATCGAACCATAGATGGCGCTATTGGCTAAACAATTGAAAATGAATTGAATTTAATTTTGTGTGCGTTTGTACTAAATGCCAATTATGCAATATTTTAAGAAACGCAGACAGCACGGAGCTCAGGGTATCTCCTAGTCGGGACGCCCGACTAGAGTTTTCTTACTTGTTTGTTTTATTTTTATTTTCAATATATATTTCACAATAATTAATATGTATTAAAATATAAATTGTTATTAGTATAAAAAATAAATAAACAAAAAAAGTAATAAAAAATATATGATGAAAAAAAAATTTATGTAGTTCCATATACCAACAATCTGGACACAGTTGTTTTCTTTTCGGACTATACACGTCGCAACAAAGAATAAAAAATTTATCATATAACTAATCCGTATATAGTCCACTACCTGTCGTTGCGTTTCCTTTTTTTTCCACCGGTTTGGTCTGATAATAGCCTTTCTTCCACATCACTCACTCTATAATGTCCACTGAACCATCTAAGGCTGATAAGAAGTCCGCTAGCCTTTCGGTTCCAAGTCCCACAGACACTTCGTCCGAAACTCCGTCGAAGCCTCGTCCAGCGCATCCAGAGCATCTCTCCGACTCCGACGGTCGTCGTGACAGCCGGGGTTTCCCATACTCACTGGGTCCACTTCTCAACCGCTCAGAGAACGTTCCAATATGTCACTTTCCGACTTTATTGCGTCATGCGATGCCTTGACGATGTTCGAGGCTCGAGAAAGTGAGGCTCTAAGTGACGAGAGTCCCGTATATTCTAAAAAAAATGCACTTAGAGCAGCTGAAATCGCTTTGGGCGAATGTGCAATCGGAATATACCCGCTGCCACAGGGCCTTCAGTGCCCAAAACCTTGAAGAGAGTCAGATGATGTTAAGCACTATCAAGGCTAACACGAATACTGCTTTATGATATACGTGCGATGCGGAATTCTTTTCATGGAACGCACCGAGCAGATCGGCTCAGACTGTTCCCACTCCAGCTAGGCCTCCGACTTCCCAAGGCCATCGACTGCCTCCATGTGAGGTCGAGATTTTCAAAGGCGACAGCCTTGCATGGCCAACATTCCGCGATTTGTTCTCAGCAATATACATTCGCAATCCGTGTCTTGCAGAAGTTGAGAAACTCTACCACCTTAACTCAAAGACCCGCGGTGAAGCCAGAAATATCGTCTCAAAGTCCCCATTAACGAATGAGGGATTCACTGCGCGGTACGAGAATGATCGACCGATGATCATGACGCAAGCCAAACAACTGCTCCAAATTCCCATGGTTGCGCAGGAATCAGGCAAGTCCTTGCGCGAGTTGCAGACGGCTTTTCAAGGATGCTTGACTGCCTTAGAACGCTCGGGAGCTAGTACAGAGAATTGGGATATTCTTCTTGTAGCAATCTGTACGAGCAAGCTACCCAAATCAACTATCCTGTTGTGGGAGCAATCCGTCGCGAATAAGACTGCAGTTTCATCCTGGGATGACCTGAACCGTTTCCTGACGGATCGCTATCGCGAGCTCGAGGCAACTGAGGATCATAAGTCGATTCCAGGGGCTCAGGTCGTACCGTCTGGATCCCGAAAGCCCGCCACAACCGTGAGAGTCCAGGCATATCCAACGAAGACTCACGTTAAAACGGCATCCTGTAGGCTTTGTAACAAAGATAATCATCCGATATGTCCGTCACAAAGAGAGCCGAGATAATAAGGCTTCAGAGTTTGTGCTTGAACTGCTTCGCTCGGGGTCATCAAGCTCGGGGCTGCTCCAGTGCGCATAATTGCCATATCTGCAACGAGTGCCATCACACTCTGTTGGAAGGAGTGTCTTTTGAAACTGTCCGCCCCTGGTAACAGTAAAATTCAGGTGGAGGCTCTGGCTTTAGTCGTTCCCAAGCTGACAGGGGCGATCCCAGCGTGTCTTTAAAAGTCCGTTTTGACGTTGTGTTGCAGGAATACGTCGATTTAGGCCACATGATTCGGGTAACTCTACCCATGGACGGGAATCATTTCTACCTCTGTCTGTAGCCCTTCCACTAAAGGAGTCAGCATACCGGCCCCACTCTTCAAGCCGACCTCACATTTCAGATACTCAAATGGCGCTTCTTCCAATTCGTCTTTAACGCTGACATTACGCAGATGTATCGACAGATTCTTGTTAACCCCAAGCACACCCCGTTCCAGCGTATTCTCTACTGAGATCGCAGCGGAAATCTGCAGGACTACGAGCTACTTCAGTGGCATGAGTTCTAACAGGATTATCCGGGTCTCAGCCGTCTACGCATCCCCAGATGGTTAGAGATCCGACCTGACCTAAAATGGGACCTACATGGCTTTTGCGATGCTTTTCAGAAGACATATGGAGCATCTCTCTACGCGCGGGTCCAGCATCAGGACCATGTGAGTGTCCACCTTCGTGGCAAACCGCGTGTCCAGCATCTTCCAGAGTACCAGCGGCCACAGTTCGTCTCATGTTCGGTCCAAGGACAATCCAGCGGATCTCGCGAGTCGAGGCGTCTCTGCTGATGACTTGGCGGCAAACCCCCGAATGTTGGCTAGCTTCCCTCTGCGATGTCCCGGACACGCAACTGGATCAGCGGGTCCACTGTCACACCGTCACATCCACGCCTAAAGACGACTTCAGCGGACGGTTTCAGACTACTGGCGAGCCTTAAGGGTCACAGCATATGTCCGGCGGTTCGTCGCCCCAAAAACTGCGAGGCCTTCCACGGTGCAACTCAGCAAGGACCAGTTGCATTCCTCAGAACAGGTTCTTGTATGGCTCGCTCAGAAGCAGAAGTAAGCTGCTGAAATCCGAGCACTCTCCGAAAAACGGACTATTCCGCCGTCAAGCTCCTTGTTAAACTTTAGCCCCTATCTCGATCTAAACGGTATCCTTCGCTCATGCGGGCGACTACGAGCGGCAGAGTCCCTGAGCTACGACGAACGTCACCCCATCCTGCTCCCATGCGACGCCCATTTCACGCGTTTGCTGGTTCAATTCGCACATCGCATCACACTACACGATGGCAGCCAGCTGATGGTGCGCTATTTGCGTACGAAGTTCTGGATTCCGAGGATCAAGAACTTGACCACAGCCCATTTGCAAGGATGCAGGACTTGCGTCATTTTCCGGCGCCGTCAACATACGCAAATGAGATCCTAGATCTCCTAGGCGGCGATCGGTTGAATCCTCCGATCGCCCGGCGGCAGTCACAACATCTCTGGCGCCCACACTAGCGTCACTCTCCTAATCCAGGACGACGACGCTGATGCCCTCCGCGATGATCCAGATCGGTGACGGGACGAAGCAATTCGAGACCTGAGCGCTGTTGAACGCTTGCGCCCCTGTGAGCCTAATCAATGGCTCGTTTACCAAGGCCCTCGGACTGGCTGTGACTCGGGTCGGGGACGACAAAGCTTGCTCGGCGGTAATTGAGTCCAAGAGCGACTCGGTTTTTCGGAAGGCGCTCATGCTCAAGGTGGAGCCCGATCTGTGTATCCGCACGCCTAACCGCGAGGCTCCCGAGATGGTGCGAGGGAAGTTCTCCAAACTCGTCCTGGCGGATCCGACCTTCTAACGGACTGGGTCTATCTCCGTGGTTCTGGGTGCAGACCTCTATCCTGAGGTCATCCAACCGGGTTGCGTGCCTGCCCACCACGGCAGACCCGCCGACCAATGCACGCTGTTCGGTTGGGTAATTTCCGGCTCCTGCAGCGTCTAGGTACTCCAGAACGCTGCCGTTCCCTATCCTATCGTGTATATATATAGAATCATGAATCAACAAAACCGGAGATTAGATAAAAATAAAGAACAAGCGAAAAGCACCGTCCTCTTTTTCAATTCTTTGGAAGAATGACTATTGACTATTGAAGTCGAGCATTCCAGTAGTATATAAATCGCTAACTTCAATTCTTGCGATCATTTTATTTCCACGTTTAAATAAACAATTCGATTCTGTTAGGCGCAAGGTCACTACTTTTCCTACTTCATCATTTACAATGACTTCGTGTACGTTGTGCTTGGATACATTTTTATGACTTTGCCTTAGCAAACGTTTATTTTGAAGTGTACACTTTATTTCGTATGTCTTTTAGTTTTTCTATACTTATACGCGAAAGTGAAACAGCTTCCAAATTATCTTTTCCTTTTAGGTATTCTACAGTGATGTCGTATTCTTCGATTTCTAGCCTCATGTGACTAAGTTTGGAATTGTGATTTGTCATGGAGAAGAGGTATGTTAATGGTCTATGATCCTTTTGACAGTGAAATTTTGTCCATATATGTAGGGTCTGAAGTGGGTAATTGCCTAATGAATTGCCGCTATCTCTTGTGCTGTTGAGCTTTTATTGTTTCCCCTTTAGTAAATGAGCGAGATACATAAACTAGTGGGAGTTGAATTCCATTATGGTTCTGAGTTAGAACTGCTCCGCAAGATTGTTCACAGGATATTGTAAAAGTGTGGGGTACATAAGCTTTGCTTTAAGGTATTGGAATGCGTTTTGGCGTTCACTTGTCCATTAAAAAGGAACATTCTTTTTACATAATATAGTTATGTGCCGCGAATAATCGGCGAAGTTTTTTATAAATCGACGATAGTATCTACAAAATGCTACAAATGAGGTACTAGGTAATTTTTTGTTGTCGTCATATTTCTAGTCATCTGGGGGTACTCTTTATCGGTGCATTTGTGACCTACAAATGTCACTTCATGCATGAAAATTTAACATTTTTCTGGATGCAACTTTACGTTGTATTTTCTACATACATTAAAAATATCAGTTAAGTTTTTATACTATTTCACGTAGTGATATAGTATATTGGTTTTGTGCAAAATCCGTTTGTCCGTCTTGAAATTTGAAATATATACTCGTGTATACCCTCGTCTGATAAAGTGTCAAGATTTTCCCGATACGCCCACTAGGGGCGTGGCAAATCGGAAAATGAATTTTCCTGTAGCCCATAAACACTACTTCTAGAAGGGCTCGAGAGTTGAGACTTTAACTGAACATTCATGTCGACACCCCAAAATCAAAAACCTATGGCGGATATATCTACGCCCATTGGGGGCGTGGCAAATCGGGTCAAACTATATCTCATAAAGTCTTAAAGCTATAACGCTCAAATTTGGCACGTGGATTACTGTTATAATCCTATAAAGATCGCCTAAAAAATGTATGGCCACGCCCACTAGGGGCGTGGCAAATCGGTTCTGAAAATATAGTGATTTTACTAATTCTGTTATATTTTGAGCACAATTGATGCTAGAGACTTGAGACTTGGTATATATACTCGGATTAACATCCCACAACTGAAAAGCTATGGCGGATATATCTACGCCCTCAGGGGGGCGTGGCAACTAATATCAGGCAACTAATATCACCGACAGCAACGTTCTTACTTGTTAATTATGTGCTTTTCGGAACATCCTATTACCATTAAATCATCCATATACAGGAATGCCTGTGATGGTTCCAAGCCTGAGAATGCTATAGTCATCATTCCCTGAAATGAATTTGGTGCTATTTTAAAACCAAATGGTAATCGCGTGAAGCGATATGAGCCATTTCTCGTTCAAAAGATGTTTTTGAACTTTCTTCCAGTTCAATTTGGTGAAAGACTGGTATAAAGTCGAGGCAATAAAAGTATTTAGCTCGACCCAATTGATCTAGAATGTCGTCAATGCTGGGAAGAGGTCTGACCGAAACGTGAGATTCTTTTGAATGATTACACTATTTACAGACAAGATCAACTGACTCGTGGAGTTGGAGGGGTGTCTTACTAGGTGTTAAATCTAATATATACTGCGAACCATTTGTTTTTTCTGCATCAAAAGATATCGAGAAAATGCTGTAAAATTTACTCTTAAATACTGCTCCCTTATTATACTATTTCACGTAGTGATATAGTATATTGGTTTTGTGCAAAATCCGTTTGTCCGTCTGTCCGTATGAACGCAAACCATTTCCACGCTATTGAAGCTAGACACTTGAAATTTGAAATATATACTCGTGTATACCCTCGTCTAATAAAGTGTCAAGATTTTCCCGATACGCCCACTAGGGGCGTGGCAAATCGGAAAATTAATTTTTCTGTATCCTATAAACACTACTTCTAGAAGGGCTAGAGAGTTGGCTATGGCGGATATATCTACGCCCATTGGGGACGTGGCAAATCGGGTCTGTATCTCCCAAAGTCTTAAAGCTATAACGCTCAAATTTGTTCTGAAAATTTAGTGTTTTTATTAATTCCGTTATATTTTGAGCACTATTGATGCTAGAGGCTTGAGACTTGGTATATATTCTCGGACTAACATCCCACAATTGAAAAGCTATGGCGGATATATCTACGCTATCAGGGGGCGTGGCAACTAATATCAGCTTATATCTCCCACAGTTTTAGCGCTAGAAGCTTCAAAATTGAATGCTAAGTTACTGGGGGCCTCTTCTATCGATTCCCCAAACATTATTCTTATGCCTCAAAAGGGGCATGCCGTACAAAAAATACCCTGTAATTTTCGCATTTTTCGAGTGTCAGCATCCAAACTTTACAGTTATTCCTAAACACCCACTCTATGAACGTGCCAAAAATTATTTGTCTACAGCCACTGGGGGCGTGGTAAATCAAAACTGAAACATCTGCAGCTTCTGAGCCAATAACGCGCCACATAACGACTTTGTGACCTTTGACTTTGTCTTTTGATTTGCCAAATTATATGTGTTTGAAAAGAATATTTTATTAATACAAAATAACTAAAAGAAAATATAACAAAAATATCAACATGACCGTAAATCGGTTCTGAAAATATAG
>JAWNPL010000007.1:0-10207 GCA_035047545.1 Drosophila paranaensis
CTTATTATGCAGTATTTTAAAAAACGCAGAAAGCGCGGGGTTTAGGGTATCTCCTAGTCGGGACCCCCGACTAGAGTTTTCTTACTTGTTTAAATTTTGGATGCCACGCCCTCAAATTGCTCCTTCGCCTCAAATTGAAAAATAACGTATTTCAAGTACTAGAGACTTGTGCTTTGGCACATACACACATATGAATGTCATGATCACGCTCCACAAATTTGATCAAAATCGTTCGAAAAAAAGTTATTAAACATCTCATATTATCGGCGTCTTGCAGCAGCAGCGAAGCTGATGAGTCATAATGCACAGTTAGCAGGTTGTGCGTGCGCCTGTGTGTGTTCTTGTGCGTGCATCTGTGTGTGTGTATGGTTTGCTTGCTAGATACATATAAAAGTAACGGAGAATGTTAGCGGCTCTTAGGAATCGCAGTTCTTCGCAGGGTTCAGGGGATCTCTCTGTCGAGCAGTCTCGACTAGAGAACTCTTGCTTGTTTAATCATAAAAGAGTCTTCCACGAGTCATCTTTTAATCATAAAAGAGTCTTCCACGAGTCAAAATTTAATCATTCCTGATTCATATTCGAATGAAATTTTCAATAATTTGCAACGAAAATAATTTTGTATACCTTGAACCCATTGAAAATGGGAATTCAAGGTATAATGTTTTTGTTGGAAGGCGTATGTATGTAACAGGCAGAAGGAGGCGTGGCAGACCCCATAAAGTATATATATTCTTGATCAGGATGACAAGCCGAGGGGATATAGCCATGTCCGTCTGTCCGTCTGTACGTCCGTCGGTCCGTCTGTCCGTATGTATGAACGCGTCGTTCTCAGAACCTACAATAGCTAGAGACTTGAAATTTTTTATGTAGGTTCCTGTATATCACGAAAAGATCGAGTTTGTTTCAGAAATTCGATAACTGTTATCGTTTTATTGTTATCGATTTAAAACGAAAATCTAAATTAAGCTATAAAATTCTATCTAATTCTTCTTTCTAGCTAGAGTCTTCAAATTTTGCATTTAGTGTTATGTAAGCCTTACGCAATTTCGGTCTTTGTTGGATGCGACGCCCCCTTCGCCTCAAATTTGTAACTCCCGTATATCAAATACTAGAGACTTATGCTTTGACACATACATAAATATGGATGACATGATCACGCCCAACAAGTTTGATCAAAATCTTTGCTCTAGAAAAGAAGTTATTGAACATTTAATTTCCCATAGCATTGCCATGCAAACAGCAGCCAAAGAACAGCTGACTTGCGCTTGTGTGTGCGTGTGTGTGTATGTTTTGCTTGTAATGAACGTACATATGCATGTGTATAGAATAGAAACAAAGAAAGCTTGGAATAATGGTTCTTCGCAGGGTTCAGGGTATACCCTAGTCGAGCGGTCTCGACTAGAGTTTTCTTACTTGTTATTTGTTATAATTGATATATTGTTCGCACTTTGCACTTGCACTTTCACGATCGAATGACAAAATTTGCACATTTCGGCATGTGCTGAAGAAAAAGTGCCAAGCAATGATCATATTTTAATCACCTGCATGCTCATTTGTCGATTGCTTTGCATTTCGTTTTTGTATTCCAAACCAATCATACTTTGAGCATATGAAAGGGTCATTTATGAGTCTTCTTTCGATCGCCCAGGAGATTAGTCATTTTTTAATCGTCAAGGGGACTCAAAAAAGACTCAAGACGATTTCTGTTAAAACAGTCTTCCAAATGCTTGCAGGGTAGTGTTACTCAATCGTGGTGCCCGCCAAACTTCAGTTGGGATAACAGAGCAGAATGGGAAAATCTGACGTCTCGAGACGTCTGTTATTTTACAGCAAAAGTAACGGAACTAGTCTTTGCATAACCTATGGTATCTTTTAAGAGTGCCTATGGTGTCTTTTAACAGTGGTTAATCACAAATTGTGAACATTATTACTTGGTCACCAGGGATACCAACTCAAAATTTGAAAATTACGTAGGCTGGCTTCAAAATCTACGTGTTTTTCCGTAGCACAATTTTGCTGAAATACATAGATCTACGTCCTTTTTATACCCTAAACCCATTGAAAATGGGAAATCAGGGTATAATGTTTTTGTTGGAAGGCGTATGTATGTAACAGGCAGAAGGAGGCGTGGCAGACACCATAAATTCTTGATCAGGATGACAAGCCGAGTTGATATAGCCATGTCCGTCTGTCCGTCTGTATGAACGCGTCGTTCTCAGAACCTACAATAGCTAGAGACTTGAAATTTTTTATGTAGGTTCCTTATGTAGGTTCCTGAATATCACGAAAAGATCGAGTTTGTTTCAGAAATTCGATAACTGCTATCGTTTTATTGTTATCGATTAAAAACGAAAATCTAAATTCAGCTATAAAATTCTATCTAATTCATCTTTCTAGCTGGAGTCTTCAAATTTTGCATTTAGTGTTATTTGGACCTTACGCAATTTCGGTTTTTGTTAAATTTTGTGTGCCACGCCCCCTTCGCCTCAAATTTGTAACTACCGTATATCAAAGTCAAGTCAAGTCTCTAGACTTGTGCTTTGGCACATGCATACATATGGATGACATGATCACGACCAACAAGTTTGATCAAAATCGTTACTCTGGAACAAAAAGTTATTAAACATTTAATTTCCCATAGCATTGCCATGCAAAGCAGCCAAAGAACAGCTGACGCACCGACTGGCGTTTGTGTGTGGGCGCGCCTGTGCGTGTGTGTGTAAGTTTGGCTTGTAATGAACGTACATATACATATGAATATAAAAGAAACGAAGAATGCACGGAATAGCGTTTCTTCGCAGGGTTCATGGTATACCCTTGTCGGGCGGTCTCGACTAGAGTTTTCTTACTTGTTTTCATTTAAAAACAATAAAAACAAGTAAGAAAACTCTAGTCGAGACCGCTCGCCTAGGGTTACCCTGAACCCTGCGAAGAACCGCAATTCCAAGCAATCTCCGTTTCTTTAATATACATAAGAATATACAAATATGTTCAGTACAAGCCAAACATATACACACACGCACAGGCGCACGCACACACACACGCCAGTCGGTGCGTCAGCTGTTCTTTGGCTGCTTGGCATGGCAATGCTATTGGAATATAAATGTGTAATAACTTTTTTTCTAGAGTAACGATTTTAATCAAACTTGTTGGGCGTGATCATGTCATCCATATGTATGTATGTGCCAAAGCACGTCTCTAGTATTTGATATACGGGAGTTACAAATTTGAGGCGAAGGGTGGCAGACCCAAAATTTAACAAAAACCGAAATTGCGTAAGACCCAAATATCACTAAATGCAAAATTTGAAGACTCTAGCTAGAAAGATGAATTAAATAGAATTTTTTAGCTTAATTTAGATTTTCGTTTTTAATCGATAACAATAAAACGATAACAGTTATCGAATTTCTGAAACAAACTCGATATGCGCGCCCTATACAGGGACCTACAAAAAAAATTTGAAGTCTCTAGCTATTGTAAGTTCTGAGATCGACGCGTTCATACATGGACAGACGGACAGATGGACAGACGGACAGACAGACGGACAGGGCTAAATCGACTCGGCTTGTCTCCCTGATCAAGAATATATATACTTTGTGGGGTCTGCTACGCCTCCTTCTGCCTGTTACATACATACGCCTTCCAACAAAAACATTATACCCTGATTTCCCATTTTCAATGGGTTCAGGGTATAAAAATGTTAAATGTAAAAGTTTTACAAAAATGTATACCTTTTTATACCCTGAACCCATTGAAAATGGGAAAATCAGGGTATAATGTTTTTGTTGGAGGGCGTATGTATGTAACAGGCAGAAGGAGGCGTGGCAGACCCCATAAAGTATATATATTCTTGATCAGGATGACAAGCCGAGTTGATATAGCCATGTCCGTCTGTCCGTCTGTCCGTCTGTCCGTCTGTCCGTCTGTCTGTCCGTATGTATGAACGCGTCGTTCTCAGAACCTATAAGAGCTAGAGACTTGAAATTTTTTATGTAGGTCCGTGAATAGCACGAAAAGATCGAGTTTGTTAAAAAAAAGTCGATAACTATTTTAATTTTATTGTTATCGATTAAAAACAATATCGAATGTTAGTTATAAAATTATATCTCCCACGTCTTTATAGCTAGAGTCCCCAAATTTTTTTGTAAGTTTTATATTTATTTTCTCTAATTTTGATTTTTGTTAAATTTTGGATACCGGCTCCAAATTTCCCCAAATATTTAAATTGAGGTTAGTTGCACTCAAAGCCAGTAAATGAATGGGTTTACATTTTTAAAAATTGGAAAAAATGTAATAAAATATGTTGAACATAAGCTGAAAATTTCATTCAAATCCATTAATTCGCGCAGAAGTTATTAAACAAAACGTTTTGCCAATCGGCCAAACACGTGACCAGCAAAACAAAGCAAACTGTTTTCCTATACATGTGCACACATACACACATACACATTGAGCTGCGTGCATCTAGCAAGTTCTAAAACCCGCAAGTTTTAGTGTACATATTTCCAATAGATGGCGCTGTGATTTGCGAATTATCAGCTGCTCAGTTGGTTCGAAACTTGGATGGCGCTATTCAATCGAACCATATTAGCTAAACAATTGAAATGAATTGAATTTAGTTTTCTGTGCGTTTATACGAAATGCTAATTATGCAGTATTTTAACGCAGATAGCGCGGGGTTTAGGGTATCTCCTAGTCGGGACCGCCGACTAGAGTTTTCTTACTTGTTATACCCTGAACCCATTGAAAATGGGAATTCAGGGTATAATGTTTTTGTTGGAAGGCGTATGTATGTAACAGGCAGAAGGAGGCGTGGCAGACCCCACAAAGTATATATATTCTTGATCAGGGAGACAAGCCGAGTCGATTTAGCCCTGTCCGTCTGTCTGTCCGTCTGTCCGTCTGTCCGTATGTATGAACGCGTCGATCTCAGAACTTACAATAGCTAGAGACTTCAAATTTTTTTTGTAGGTCCCTGTATAGGGCGCGCATATCGAGTTTGTTTCAGAAATTCGATAACTGTTATCGTTTTATTGTTATCGATTAAAAACGAAAATCTAAATTAAGCTAAAAAATTCTATTTAATTCATCTTTCTAGCTAGAGTCTTCAAATTTTGCATTTAGTGATATTTGGGTCTTACGCAATTTCGGTTTTTGTTAAATTTTGATCAAAATCGTTCGTCTAGAAAAAAAGTTATTAAACATTTAATTTTCCATAGCATTGCCATGCAAAGCAGCCAAAGAACAGCTGACGCACCGACTAGCGCTTGTGTGTGCTTGCGCCTGTGTATGTGTGTATATGTTTTGTTTGTAATGAACATATATATACTTATCTATATTAAAGAAACGGAGATTGATTGGAATTGCGGTTCTTCGCAGGGTTCTGGTATATCCTAGTCGAGCGGTCTCGACTAGAGTTTTCTTACTTGTTATACCCTGAACCCATTGAAGATGGGAAAAAAGGGTATAATGGTTTTGTGAAAATGTATGTAACAGGCAGAAGGAGACGTGGCAGACCCCATAAAGTATATATATTCTTGATCAGGGAGAGAAGCCGAGTCGATTTAGCCCTGTCCGTCTGTCTGTCTGTCCGTCTGTCCGTCTGTCCGTCTGTCCGTCTGTCCGTCCGAGCTAGAGAATTCAAATTTTTTTTGGAAGTTCGTGTATAGTACGATTCGATCGAGTTTGTTTCAAATATTCGATAGCTATCATCGTTTTAATGTTATCGATTAAAAACCGATATCTTCATTTAGTTATAAAATTCTATTTAATTCATCTTTATAGTTAGAGTCTTCAAATTTTGCATTTAGTGTTATTTGAGCCTTATGCATTTTCGGTTTTTCTTAAATTTTGGATGCCACGCCCTCAAATTGCTCCTTCGCCTCAAATTGCTAAATCACGTATTTCAAGTACTAGAGACTTGTGCTTTGGCACATACACACATATGAATGTCATGATCACGCCCCACAAATTTGATCAAAATCGTTTGACTAGAAAAAAACTTATTAAACATTTAATATCTCATATTATCGGCGTCTTGCAGCAGCAGCGAAGCTGATGAGTCATAATGCACAGTTAGCAGATTGTGTGTTGGTGCGTGCGTCTGTGTGTGTTCTTGTGCGTGCATCTGTGTGTGTGTATGGTTTGCTTGCTAGATACATATAAAAGTAACGGAGAATGTTAGCGGCTCTTAGGAATCGCAGTTCTTCGCAGGGTTCAGGGGATCTCTTTGTCGAGCAGTCTCGACTAGAGCACTCTTACTTGTTTTATTAAAGTATTTTAGGTGGTTGCCAGAAGCCTCTAAACTTGCCTTTAACCTACTTTTTGTGTGAAGTACACCTTTTATAGTGTCCGTTTTTAACTTATTTCTATTAGTAGTTTTAATTAAATTTATTTCTGACAATAGTCGCTCAATATTCGTGTTGCTATGTACCAAAATAAGCTAATTTTGTGTAAACTCCGTGAAGATCGGAAATATCTGCGTTGAATTTCCCTTTTTATACCCTGAACCCATTGAAAATGGGAAAATCAGGGTATAATGTTTTTGTTGGAGGGCGTATGTATGTAACAGGCAGAAGGAGGCGTGGCAGACCCCATAAAGTATATATATTCTTGATCAGGATGACAAGCCGAGTTGACATAGCCATGTCCGTCTGTCCGTCTGTCCGTCTGTCTGTCCGTATGTATGAACGCGTCGTTCTCAGAACCTATAAGAGCTAGAGACTTGAAATTTTTTATGTAGGTCCGTGAATAGCACGAAAAGATCGAGTTTGTTAAAAAAAGTCGATAACTATTTTAGTTTTATTGTTATCGATTAAAAACAATATCGAATGTTAGTTATAAAATTATATCTCCCTCGTCTTTATAGCTAGAGTCCCCAAATTTTTTTGTAAGTTTTATATTTATTTTCTCTAATTTTGATTTTTGTTAAATTTTGGATACCGGCTCCAAATTTCCCCAAATATTTAAATTGAGGTTAGTTGCACTCAAAGCCAGTAAATGAATGGGTTTACATTTTTAAAAATTGGAAAAAATGTAATAAAATATGTTGAACATAAGCTGAAAATTTCATTCAAATCCATTAATTCGCGCAGAAGTTATTAAACAAAACGTTTGGCCAATCGGCCAAACACGTGACCATCAAAACAAAGCAAACTGTTTTCCTATACATGTGCACACATACACACATACACATTGAGCTGCGTGCATTTAGCAAGTTCTAAAACCCGCAAGTTTTAGTGTACATATTTCCAATAGATGGCGCTATGATTTGCGAATTATCAGCTGCTCAGTTGGATCGAAACTTGGATGGCGCTATTCAATCGAACCATTTCGCTATTAGCTAAACAATTGAAATGAATTGAATTTAGTTTTCTGTGCGTTTATACGAAATACTAATTATGCAGTATTTTAACGCAGATAGCGCGGGGTTTAGGGTATCTCCTAGTCGGGACCGCCGACTTGAGTTTTCTTACTTGTTATACCCTGAACCCATTGAAAATGGGAAAATCAGGGTATAATGTTTTTGTTGGAAGGCGTATGTATGTAACAGGGAGAAGGAGGCGTGGCAGACCCCATAAAGTATATATATTCTTGATCAGGGAGAGTAGCCGAGTCGATTTAGCCCTGTCCGTCTGTCCGTCCGTCCGTCTGTCCGTCTGTCTGTCCGTATGTATGAACGCGTCGTTCTCAGAACCTATAAGAGCTAAAGACTTGAAATTTTTTATGTAGGTTCCTGTATAGCACGAAAAGATCGAGTTTGTTAAAAAAATCGATAACTATTTTAATTTTATTGTTATCGATTAAAAACATTATCGAATGTTAGTTATAAAATTATATCTCCTACGTCTTTATAGCTAGAGACCCCAAATTTTTTTGTAAGTTTTATATTTATTTTCTCTAATTTTGATTTTTGTTAAATTTTGGATACCGGCTCCAAATTTCCCCAAATATTTAAATTGAGGTTAGTTGCACTCAAAGCCAGTAAATGAATGGGTTTACATTTTTAAAAATTGGAAAAAATGTAATAAAATATGTTGAACATAATCTGAAAATTTTATTCAAATCCATTAATTCGCGCAGAAGTTATTAAACAAAACATTTTGCCAATCGGCCAAACACGTGACCAGCAAAACAAAGCAAACTGTTTTCCTATACATGTGCACACATACACACGTACACATTGAGCTGCGTGCATCTAGCAACTTCTAAAACCCGCAAGTTTTAGTGTACATATTTCCAATAGATGGCGCTATGATTTGCGAATTATCAGCTGCTCAGTTGGATCGAAACATGGATGGCGCTATTCAATCGAACCATAGATGGCGCTATTGGCTAAACAATTGAAAATGAATTGAATTTAATTTTCTGTGCGTTGATACGAAATGCTAATTATGCAGTATTTTAACGCAGATAGCGCGGGGTTTAGGGTATCTCCTAGTCGGGACCCCCGACTAGAGTTTTCTTACTTGTTAACATTAAAAATATTGCGCCAAAAATTTTCTGGCGGTACCCCTTCCTTCGCCATTCGCTGTCTAGCTCTGTCATATTTAGTGAACACAATCCTGCTAATAATAGGAACTAATTCAAAATTCTGTTCTATTGAAAATGGAATTCAGTGCTGCTAACTCAATAAACATTATCATTTTATTTATATAATTCATATTATATTGATACCATAAATGTTAGTTTTCAGGGTATTTTGCAATTTTTTTAAAAAGTACGTAGTTTTAGTCTCTTTACACGTAGACATGTAGATCTTCTTTAAAATATGGAGATCATGTATACGTGTAAAGACTATAAAACGCATTGTATCAATATAATATGATGTTTGGAAATTTTGGGATTGTGTTGAAGTACCGCCGGCGCAACAGAATGAAAACTACTGTACGTGCATAACAAATTAAATTCGGTAATTGTTTGTAAATACATTTCGGCAATAATTGATAGCTATATTACTGTAGTTTTAGACACGCAACGTATTTATGGTTTGTCAAATACGAATTCAATTTTTCCCGTAAACCACTGGCTCAATTTAAGTAGGTATTAGCATTAGAGAAACCACAAAATTCTGAAAGAGACGACAATAAGATAAAATAGTTATCGAAATTCGATCTTTCGTCAAATTTCCCAAATTTTGTGCCCCCAAGTTGTACGCCTTCCAATACATTTTCAAATTTCAAATACTAACCAAATACTGTAGTATTCAACGTAAATTCCAGTAACTGAAAATGGTCAAATTGTGGCCTATTCTGGAAATATCCGTTAAACTACTGTACATAAAATTTGCGTGTGTTCAACATACATTTTTTGATACAAAGCAATGCTCAATTTGGTAAATTTAACAAAAAATCAAGAAAATAAATATAAAACACAAGGTTAAAAATGATAACAATGCATGGATTATCGGCACAAGCGTTCTACAGTCTTGTCTGTTGAATTGAATTGTCTGACAAGTTCTCTTCTGCCTGATCCAACATTTTCCCTACATGGGTTCGAGATTTCCACGGTAAAATTTGAAGCTTATTGTGGAAATAAATTTTCTCTGTGTACTCATAACAACTGTACTTTAATAAAATACAAAAAATGCGTATGTCTGCGGTCTTCGGTGTATCTAACGCAAGAGCACACACAGATGCACGCACAAGCGCACAACACCAACTGAAAACCGTAGGTCGTGTACCTGATCAAACGATCCAAATTGTCAATGTTGAAACGAGGCGTGAACGGCTCGAAAATGGCAAATGTGATGAATTAAATTTTGAAAAACGATGATGATCAGTCACGACTTCAAAATTTGTGGGCGGACCACTGTAGATCGATTCCTGCCCACCATCTTCAAGTAGACAAGTAGAGGAACCCGTCGTTATAGATATGTTGTATGCACACGCAAAAACTGTAGTCAACGTGGCAATTTTCTAGACCCGATCAAAACCCATAGAGATCTAGCTAGAAAGTTAAAACTCTTGAATTTAGATTTTCGTTTTAATCGACCAACAGATCAATTGAAATTTTCGAGACCTACAAGTTTGATTGGACAATGCTGGGGTCTCTCTGTTTTCCGGCAAAAAATTGTAACAAATGCGTACCATAATTTCTGGAACATGTTTGCCGATTGTCGAGATGCAAAAATCTGATATGCACCTCAATTTGTCACATTTTGAAAAAATACCAAAATTTTTTTTTCAGCTTATGTTCAACATACAGC